>JAOXJP010269264.1:0-20314 GCA_025762735.1 Platanus orientalis | reverse complement strand
TAGGTCTTTGCTCTCCTCTATGGCGGTGACCTTAGGCCTAAACCTTTTGGGTAGTGACCTAAGCACTTTTCTCACCAATTTGGACTTGGAAATGTCATTGCCTAAACTTCTCATGAGATTCACCAACTTTGATAACTTGGCATTGAATTGGGAGATCTCTTCACCATCCTCCATCTTTAATGCTTCAAGTTGTCTAGTGTGCATTTGAAACTTAGATATCTTTATGGCATTTGTACCCTCATGGGTAACTAGGAGAAGCTTCCACGCTTCTTTTGCTACCTTGATATGAGCTATCCTCCTAAACGCATCCAGTGTTAAATCGCTAGCTAAGCATTCAATACTCTAAAGTTAAACTTGTGAGCATCCAACTCGGTGAGAGTCCACTCACTCCTAGGCTTGTCGGGCTATGTATAGCCATCAAAAATCATGCTCCACACCCTAGGGTCATAAGCATTTAGGAATATCTCCATTCGAGATTTCTAATAACCATAGTCCATTCCATTGAAAAATGGAGGAGTGCTAATGGACATACCACTATTTTTTCTTGCCATCTAAGATTTTTGCTAGGATCTTACTCGGATTGTTAAACCCTTTATGAGTAACCTAGGCTTTGATACCAATTGAAATGTCTTTAATATTATCCTAGAGGGGGAGTAAATAGGATATCAAATTTATTCTACATTTTCTTGCCAATGTTGGGATTGATTTTAATCTTCTTTAAGTGTGTGTGTACATGAAGGTGTTACTCAAGCATTTAACTAAATACGTAATAAGCTATAGAAAATATGTGCACAAATAAGAGAGACAAGCAATCACACAATCAATCCACAACATAAGGTTTATAGTGGTTTGACACTAATGCCTACGTCCACTCTTCTAAATCTCACTATGAGTTTAGGTATATTTTATTTAGATTATCACATACAACCTAGGTCAACATACAAAACCTCACTACTTGCTCATAAGCAAGCTACTGAACAACACTCGGTGTTCCGACAAGTGTGCTCTACCTCTGGTGTCTGCGGGGGAGGTTTTCAAGCTTCCGGTGTCTCCAATAGAAGCAAGGCAATGAAAGATAGATGAATATGCAAATGAATGCAAAATGAATAGCATATATTACCACTAAGTTGGTTGATGTTGTTGTTCTTACCACAGTGGGAGTGCTCTTTGTTGAGCTGGTTTGCCTTATACACCCACTTCTTCTTCAAGCTATGGTACTAAAGCTTCTCAAGCTTGGCCAACCACAAAGGGGGTTTCCTCAAGGGACAACCCAAACCACACCTCTCAAGTAGATGTTAGCTAAGATAAATTGAGAGGGAAACAAGAGAGATTTTCTTGATAAACTTTCAAGCTTGTAACTCTAGCAATGGAGGGTTAGGGTTTCTCACCCTTGGAGGCTCTCTTTGGCAAAGTAAATAATACTCTCTTGAAGGCTTGAAGAATTGTTTACCCTAATGGGAAACATTTCCTTTTATAGGGAACAGAAAATACTCATTTCTTTTCAAACGGATAAGAAAGACTATCCATCCATTCAACAATAGGAAAGGGGGGAATCCCACAATAACAGATCCGTGAATGATCACGGGGTTTATGATCGGTCACAAGGCCATTTTCTCAAATGCCTTAAAAACGTGTCGGGGGTGTCAAGTGGTGTGGGCCCCACTTTAAGTCACAACCATGACATGATCGGTTTTGGGCTTTATGATCAATCACGAAGCTGTTAGGACCCAGGTTGTGATTGGTTACAAATAAGAGGCCTAGTCCTCGGGTGGTCAAAAACCCTGAGTGTGATCAATCATGGGCTTTTGGTCACACATAATGAATTTTGTATATACACTAGTCTGCACATCTTGGGAAGATCCATACCCACTTGGGACCAATTTGGGGCATTCAACCATGTGTGTGTACATGCCTAGGGTCATCCTACATGATCCCTATGATGTTACATGAATGCCTTTACCTTCTTGGAAGTTGTAGTCTAGCTTGTGTCTTGGTCTTTAAGGCTTAACTTGTTGAAGCTTCTTCCACACTTTTGCTAATGGATTTGACAAATGATGCCTTACATCAACAAATTCTAACCTAGAAATAGGCACAAATGTTTCCTCATAGACAATTTCTTCAATTTGAGTATAGTCATTTGCTACTAATCAAGCATCGCTCTTAATGATAGTACAATGCTCATCAAGTTTGATTTTGAATATCCATTTAGTACTAATTACATTTTTATCTTTTGGTCTTTCCATAAGGTACTAAACATCATTTCTAACAAAGTTGATTTAATTAATCTTACATGATAATTATCCAATCTGAATCCTCAACAGCCTCCATGAATTTTGATTTCAATTTTGAAGGTGATGTAATACCCTAGATTTTTCTTATGCATTTTAATTATTTTTGTCTTTATAATTGAATTATAGACCTAAAAATATGGAAGAAGTTTGAAATTAGATGAAAAATAGTAAACTTGAGAGTTTAGTTATGAAAAATATTTCAAAAGAAAGGTCTTGAAGTCTAAAGTCCAACGTAACAAACTCTTCAAAAAACAAAGTCCTATATAGAAACTTAAAGCCATTTTATTCTAGTGGCAAAATCATAAATAACTTGAAAACGCTTGAAAATCATTATTAAATTCTAAAATAATGTTTTTTGAAAGTTTTGAATGGGGAAGTTTCCAAATTCGATTTACAAACCTCCTATCTTTGTAAGAATGATCTAAACTAGATCCTAAACCCTAGTTTTGCACAAGTAAGAGCCCTAGAACACTCAAGAAAGATCAAAGAGGAGAGGTTGAAGGATTTGAGGAAATTTTCTGGGATTTTTGTAAAGTTGAAGAACAAATGCTTTTGAGTTTTAATCTCTACAACTTGTAAGTATCATGATCACATTATAACATATTTCTCATCTTAGGTTTATAGATTTTTATTTGGTTTTCAAGTTTGATGATTTACAATAAGTTTTCATGAAGTTTTTCACTGTTTTTTTTTAATAAAAAAATCTATGAATGTACTTATTTTAAAAAATATGATTGCAAAACATGTATAAGTTATAAGTAAGAGTTGTGAAGTATAAAAAATCTATAGTATACATGTTGTAATAGTAGTTTAATGTTTTAGAAGAGGAAAAGCCAGTTTTGAATACTCTTAGAATTGCCTAGATTGGTTCAAACTTCTAATTTTTTTACCTTTTTTTTTGCTTCAAATTCTATAATATTATGATATGTATGATTTTTTCACATGTTCCTAACTCTATTTTGCAGCAAAGAATGAATAGGTTCATGGATTAAACCATGATAAATCAGTAAGGAACGAAGATAAAGAAATAAATGTTCTGAAATTCTGAAAGTTATGTTAAATATGAGTGTGATCCAAAAGGATACACTTATATCAAAGGGATGTTTGATGGGGCTAAATCCAAGCCTAAATTGGATCTCTATATATAGTTGCCCTTGTTTCATTGGGTTAAATGGTTCCTTTGACTTTGTTCCAAGTGATTAAATAATGGTTCATTTGTCCCCATCATTGGGAATTTAATATGGTGATCTCTAAACCCAACAAGTGGTTATGAATTGGTGTACAGGTCTTCCTCAGTAATGGGAAGCTTTGTAATGAAAGAAAGAATATATGAAAAAGTTGAAGATAATAATGAAAGATGAAAAATTAGGGTTTTTAGTATTAGAACATGATAAAGATTAAGTATGCATATGTACATGTAAAAACTTGTTTTCTGAATTGCTTTACTTTAGCTTTGGTTTGCTTGTTAAAATATTAGTTTTAGTACTCATATTTTTTTTTCAACTGTATAGTTAGTTTGACATCTGTACATTAGCTTTTGAACTGTTATTATTATTATTAGTTTTTTTTTCTCTTTATGAAAGATTCATGTCCTATGTTTGACCCACTATTTGGTTCATGGTGTGATTATGTTTCTTACTAGTCATGTTACACTAATTTAGTTGACATCTATTTTTCAAATGAGGAGGATGACACTTTGGAGTAGTTAACTTAGTTAATTGATTTTGTGGACATACTTTACTTTTAGTTGAATTATATTATTTTATTTCGATTTGAAAGGAGTTGTAATCAAATTTTTATTTCAACTATGGTTTGCTATTTTGATTAAATAAAGAGATTTATATTTAAGTCAGATCTATGAGATTGGAATGGTTCAATGGTGAATGAGAAAAAAAACTTCTGCTACTATGTGAATCAAATGGATGGATGTATGGTAATATATATATATATATATATATATATATATATATATATATTAGTAGGTTACAGGTATAGATATGTTGGACATGATATGCATTTAATGTCCAAATCCAAATTCTATAGCCCTGAAAGGTATAGAGTTTGGGGTCGCAACAAAGGTGGTATCAAAGCTTTAGGTTTATATGTCCGGTAGACATAATGTAGAGTTAGACAACTTAGAAATCAGTTAGAAAAGTTTTAGAAAACATAAAGTCAAAACTTAGAAAACTTAGCATGAAAACCTTATAATGTTAAAGATTGATTTGACCCTTGATCTTTTGATGATTATAAGATATAATGTGATATAGTTTGACATATTTAAGGACTAATTGATTTACATGATGATTTATGTGACGCTCTAACCTTTAGTTGTTTATGTTTTAGGTGAGATATAACACCACCCTATAGGACTTCTAAGAACTACACCTAGGATAACCAATTTGTTGATCCGGCTAGTACACTTCAAATTGTTATAGAGTTGGCTAAGGTCATTAGAGGCCATGTTAATGCTAGAGATCAACATGAGAACAATGGCACCCATGCTCTAGCATAGTTCAGGAGAATGAGACCATCTGATTTTAGAGGCACAACAGACCTGCTTGAGGTAAAGGCTTGTCTGATGTAGATGGAGAAATTTTTTGATGTGATAGACTGCATTGAAGTGCAAAGGCTTCCTTTACAATCTTCATACTAAAGAAAGAAATGTAACATTCGTGGAGACCCCCCAGAGGCTCACTACACCTTGAGGAAGATGAACCAATCACTTAGAGAGTCTTCTTGAAGGCTTTGAGGGATTAGTACTTTCCCCAAAGCATGAGAGATCAGAAGGAGATGGAATTTATAGAGCTTGTTCAAGGAATCTAGACTATTCTAGAATTCAAAGCAAAGTGTATAGAGCTAGTCTACTTTACCTCACACATTGTATCTAATGAGGAGACGAAGGCAAAGAAGTTCTAGATGGGACTCCACTCTCACCTTAGAGATCGTTTATTTGCCTTACACTTAAGGAATCTTGTTGATGTGTCTGAAACTACCATGGTTATGGAGAGAGAATGTGAGGCACTATAGAAGTTTAGAAAGCATAACAACAAGAAGAGGACTATCCAAGAATCGCCTAGGAGGGTTGCTGAAAACACTAGGGTGGTGATGAAGAAAACTATCACAAAGACTCAGAGCACACCGTAGGCTTACCCCATGTGTGGGAAGACACATTGGGTCTATGCCACAAAGAAACTTGGGCTTGTTTTCATTGTAGGGAGAAATGACACATGATTAAGGACTACCCATTGATGAAGAATGCCCCTACTACTGATGGAAAGCCAAGGTAGAAGGTGCAAGGTCACATTTTTGCACTAACTAAGAGAGAGGCTAATGCTTCCAATACAGTGGTGACAAGTATCATTCCTTTTTCTACTGTTTAGGCTAGAGTTTTGATTGATCTTAACACCACACATTCCCTTATTGTTGAACACCTTGCATCACACTTAGATATCTTCCCTACATTGATGGACTTTGATCTTTGCATATCTATACTGTTGGGAAAAAGCATTGAGCTGAATAGGTATACAAATCATGTCCTATCATGATTAGGAATAGGGAATTATTGGTTGATCTGATTATGTTGAGTCTTAGAGACTTTGATATCATACTTGGCATAGATTTTTTGTTCACACATCATGCTACTATGGACTGTTTTAACAAGAAAGTCACTTTTGACTTACCCAATGAGACAAACTTAGAATTTAAAAGAACTCAATGTTTCCCTAAGTTGATTTCAGCACTCAAATCTGAAAGGTTGATGAATAAGGGTGGGTGATGTCTAGCCTACATCATAAGTAACTAGAAAAGAAAATTAAGCTTCGGGATGTGCCAATAGTGAAAGACTTTGAAGATTTATTTCTTGAAGACTTACCTAGACTGCCGCTTGATAGGGAGATTGAGTTTGCTATTGACTTGGTTGAGGATATGCAACCCATATTTATGGCACCTTACTGGATGGCACTGGCATAATTGAAAGTGCTCAAGGCCTAGTTACAAGAGTTGATTGGCAGAGGATTTGTGTGCCATAGTGTTTCACCATGGGTAGCACCTATACTATTTGTCAAAAAGAAGGATGGGTCTTTAAGACTATGCATTGATTACAAGAAATTGAACAAGGTGACTATTAAGAATAAGTATCCATTGCCCATAATTGATGACTTGTTTGATCAACTTTAAGGAGCTTGTGTTTTTTGCAAGATTAACCTAAGATTGGGATATCAGTAGCTCAAAATAAAGAACTAAGATATTCCCAAGATGGCATTCTGCACTAAATATGGACACAATGAATTTTTGGTCTTGTCATTCAGGTTAACCAACACACCAATGACATTCATGGATTTGATGAACCGGGTTTTCAGACCTTACTTGAACCAATTTATAATTATGTTCATAGATGATATCCTGGTTTACTCCAAGGATACGACAGGACATAAAGAACATCTTAGGATTGCATTACAAACATTGAGAGATCACAAGCTCTCTGCCAAATTCAAAAAGTGTGAGTCTTGGGACATGTAATCTCAAAGGATGGCATATATGTTAACCATAGGAAGGTTGAAGCTATAGTTGATTGGCCTAGACCTACATCATTGACTAAGATCCAGAATTACATGAGTTTTGTTGGATACTATAGGAGATTCATTGAGGGATTCTTTAATATAGCTAGACCATTGATTGAACTCACAAGGAAGAATAAGAGATTCGAATGGACTGATGCTTCTGAGAAGAGTTTTCAGGAATTGAAGAGCTGTTTGACATCTACTCCTGTTCTGACATTGCCTTTGGGATCAGAAGGATATATTCTATACAATGACGCCTCTAAGAAAGGCTTGGGATGTGTGTTGATGCAACATAGGAAAGTGATTTCTTCTGCATCAAGATAGTTGAAGCCTTATGAAGTGAACTACCTAACACATGACTTGGAGTTGGCTACAGTAGTTTTTGTACTAAAGATTTGGAGGCATTACTTATATGGTGACAAGTGTGAGATATACACTGATCACAAAAGCCTGAAGTATTTATTCTCACAGAAGGACCTCAACTTGAGGCATAGAAGATAGCTTGAGTTGATCAAGGACTATGATTTCACTATATTATATCATCTCGGTAAAGCAAATGTTGTGGCTAACGTGTTAAGTTGCAAGTCTACTAGTGAATTGGCATGTCTTATGAACAACTAAGAGTGCAACCAGTCCTATATGACTATGTAAAATTTACCCAAGCATCTAATTCGAACATATTAAAGCTGGAAACTGAAGTTAAAGAAGGAAAGAGGATAGACTTTGTGATTAGAAGTGATAATTCCTTGTGGTATCAAGGAAGATTATGTGTGCCTAATGATGAAAACTTGAAATGAGAAATCATGGAAGAGGCACATGGTGTTGCATATGCTGTACATCCTGACAACACCAAGATGTATAAGGATTTAAAAGAGCACTACTGGTGGAACAACATGAAGAGAGACATTACTAAATTTGTCTCCAAGTATCTGACATGTTAACTTGTGAAGGCTAAACATCAAAGACCATAAGGAATATTGCAACCTTTGGATATATCTGAATAGAAATGTGAATGCATTGCCATGGACTTTGTTATAGGCCTGCCCAAAACCAGAAGAGGATTTGATGCTATTTAGGTAATTGTAGACCGGTTGACTAAGTCTGCTCACTTTCTATCTATTCAGGTAAAATCTCCACTGGATAAGTTGTCCAAGTTGTACATCAATGAGATCATGAAACTTCATGGTATCCTTGTTGAGTTGTATCTGATAGAGATCCACATTTTACTTCTCGGTTTTAGAAGAGCCTACAATAGGCTATGGGGACCAAGTTAAATTTTAGCATGACGTTTCATCCACAAATGGATGGACAATCTAAGAGGACCATTTAGACATTAGAGGATATGTTGAGAGCATGTGTTATTAACTTAAAAGGAAGTTGGGATGTGCGCCTACCTTTGGTTGAGTTTGCCTACAACAACAGCTATCAGGCTATCATTCAAATGGCACCTTTTGAGGCACTATATGGAAGGAAGTGCATAACTCCCATCTATTATTCTGAAGTGGGTGAAAGAAAGATGCTTGGATCAGAGTTAGTCCAAGTTACTATAGAGAAGATTCACATAATTCAAGAAAGGTTACTTGCTGCATAAAGTCTCCAGAAGAGCTATGCGGATAAAATAAGAAAAGAGTTGGAATTCTAAGTTAGAGACCACGTATTTTTGAAAGTCTCACCAACCAAAGGAATAATGAGGTTTGGGAAGAAGGGAAAGTTGAATCCCAGATAAATTAGAACTTTTGAATTGCTAAAGAAGGTTGGAGCTGTTGCATATGAGTTAGCCTTGGCACCGAAATTAGCTCATGCGCATCGAACCTTTCATGTATCTATGCTGAGGAAGTATGTGTATGACCCTACTCATGTGATAGAGCATGAACCTTTGTAAGTCCAGAATGATTTATCATATGAAGAGAAACCAATGAAAATCTTGGACCGGAAGGAACAAGTGCTATGATTTAAGGTGGTACCTTATGTGAAGGTGTTGTGGAAGAATCATACTATTAAAGAAGCAACCTGAAAAGGAGAAACTAAGATGAAAAAGAAATATCCACACCTATTCTAAACCAAGGTACATTAAATTCTAAGGAAGGAGTTTATTTTAAGGGGGGAGAATGTAATACCCTAGATTTTTCTTATGCATTTTAATTAGTTTTTTGTCTTTATGATTAAATTATAGACCTAAAAATATGAAAGAACTTTGAAGTTAGATGAAAATAGTAAAATTGAGAGTTTAATTATGAAAAATATTTCAAAAGAAAGGTCTTGAAGTCTAGAGTCCAACACAATAAACGGTTCAAAAAACAAAGTCCTATAGAGAAAGTTAGAGTCATTTTAGTTTAGTGACAATTTTTATCACCTTCGAGGAACTTATTATAGAACAAAACTTTCTCAAACCTGGAAACTGCCAATTATCAAAAACCTCTGATAAAAAAATGACCCTCAAAACGCTCTCAAAGGTTCATCTGGTATAAGAATTTAGAGGGGTCGATGGCCATCTTTCAGTCTTTTTCCTTATCTTCAATCACTTGTCTCCTAGAAAAAAAAGACATTTGAAGTCTTAAACCCCTCTGAGATCTCAAATCTTTCTTAGGGGGTGAAAAGTCAGTTTTGGTTCCATTTCACCTATATAGATCCAGAATGTTCCCCAGACATCCAAATCCTGATCAGCCAGTGCCCATTTCTCTAGATCGACAAGGCCTTCGGAAAACCTCCTAATAGACAAGAGCATTTAAAAGGTCAATCTACTCATATTCCCCTAATTACTTCAAAATGAGTAGCATTGTTGATGTATGTCAATCCTATGAGAAAATGTGTATTGGCATGTATCTTGTAAGTGTCTTATTCTCTCACAAGTTCAAGACATGAAGAGAAGAAGAACCAAAGACTTGAGGAAGAGACCAGAAACTACATCGGATTTGCCACACTAAGAAGGGTATAAAGCATGCATTGCATTGCATATCATTTTAGTACCTTAAGACCAATATAGACATGGTGTTAGGCATCCCACAAAATACAAAGGAAAAAGGCCCAAGGACAGACATCCCATAGTGCCCAAAACCTAATTCAAAAAATTCTAAAAGCCACAATCGATTGTAAATCAAGCAATTGATTTTAGCATAATCGGTTGCAAATCACACAATCAATTGCAAGAAAAATCTAGGCACAGTTTGAGACTCCCGTGGCCAAAACTCATAGGCCATAATAGATTGCGAAACTAATTTGGACCAAAATCCCCATACTCGAAATCGATTTGGGATCAAGCAATCGATTGCAAGCCTGATTGTGAGTCGTAATGGATTGTGTGATCCTTAATCAATAGCGAGCCACGAGGAGATTTTTTCAAAATGTGAACTCCATTTTTCAAATCTAAGTTTCCAAAATATTGCCATTTTGGGTGCTCCTCAACCCTATAGAAGGGAACGTTTCCCATTAGGGTAGAGAAGTCCAACACTCCAAGTTGTTTTAGAGAGAGCTCCAAAGTTTACTATATTGAGAGCATCCCCCACTATGAAAACCACCATTGCCCCACTAGTTTCGAGCTTTAGTAGCGAATAACTTTCACCAAATTCTCTCTTTCTCTCCTCTTAAATATCACTCTACTACTACTGAGGATAACTTATGGTGAACCTTTCCCTAGAGGAAGTCACATTTGGTTGAGATCAAGGAGCACTAGATCCAAGTACTTGGATCTTATGGGTAGCTAAGACAAACTATCTCAACAAGGAGCACCCCACTTTGAGCAACTAGCAACATCAACCAACTTGTAGTAATATTTTCTTGACTTTGCATTCATTCTTATTATTGTTATTGCTTTGCTTCCACTAGAGACACCAAAAGCTTAACTACCTCTGTTAGAGACATCGGAAGTAAGACATACTCACCAGAGACACCGAATGTTGTTGTTTAGCTTTCTTGTGAGCAAGTAGTTAGGTTTGTATTGACTTAGGTTGTAAGAGTACCTAAATGAAATATACCTAAGCTCGGTAGTGAGTTTTAGAAAAGTGGACATAGGCCCTAGTGTCGAACCACTATAAATCTCTTGTTGTGGATTGTGTGTGTAATTGCTTGTCTCTTTCTTTGACTATTCTCTATTACTCTCGCATAGCACTTGTTTGACAAAATAATTGAGTAGACACCTTGGAGCACATACACACTTAAGCTAAGTTAAAAAGATTAAAATCAATTCCAAGTTAAAATTGAAAAAGAGGTAAATTAACTTAGAAATCTTATTGACCCCCTCTAGGATTACTTTGGAACAATTTTAATTCGTATTAAAGCCTAGGTTACTCACATAGGGCTTAACATCCCAAGTAAGGTCGTAGCAAAAATCCTAGATGGCTAGAGAAGATAGTGGTATGTCCATTAGCACCCCTCCATTTTTTAATAAAACAAACTATGACTATTGAAAATCTCGGATGGAGATATTCCTAAATGCCTATGACCCGATGGTATAGAGCTCAATTTTCAATGGCTATACACATCCTGACAAACTAAGAAGTGAGTGGACTCCCAATGAGGCAGATGCTCACAAGTTCAACTTTAGGACATTGAATACCATAACAAGTGTCAAGGCCCTTATTTTTACTTAAAGGGTAAAAATGTAATTTTATTTCTATAATGGTAAAATTATCATTTTACATGTTTATACATGTCATAAAGTGGTTTAGGAACCCTTTGAACCAAGTTAAAAGTGTAAAACCCAAGTTGGGCCTCAAACTTGTCAAGTTCGAAAGTTATCCTGATTTCGCATTTAGGGTAAATTCATGAGTCCACTAACACAAATCCTGAAATAATTGAAGATCATTTTATACCTTTATGGAAATATTTAGGATTCTAGTTTCTATTAAAAAAAATGGCATGCAATTATGAGCTTCCTAGAAGAAGTTATGCTAATTCTCCCACAAGGTGTATATGCTGACAAGATAATGTATTTGGGGAAACTTCTAGGGCCCACTAACACTAATCCCCAGTGAACTATGGTATGATCCATACCTTGTTGGAAATTTATGGTAGTCTAGTTTTCAACTCAATAAACAACACCCAATTTAGAGTTTTCTACAAAAAGTTATCGCCAATCTTTCACAGGTTGTTTTCATTGAAAAGTTTTGAGAGGTTTCTGGTTATGTAGGCTAGTCGCCCGCAACACCCCTGGGGTGACCAAGATGGGGTATTTGGGTTGACTGTGAGTCATCCCGGTTGACCTCCGACACTTAAAAATGAAATTTAAGTTGGGGATTTCACCCTAACACGATTGGAACCTTTTTAAAAGATTAGGCTTGAACCCAAAAGAGTATTTAACCCATGTTTACACCAAAATAGAGTTAGAATACACCTAAGATAGGAAGAGTTAGAGAACTTAGGAAAAAAATGGGGTTTCTTCTCCAATTGGGTAAGTTTCACATCCAACTATAAAAATTTTGGTAAGATAGCTTCATTTCTTAATAGATCTTCCTAGTTTCATCATTCTAATTTTAATTCTACATCAGTTTCCAAAAGATAGAGGAAAAGAAAAGGAGATTCTTCTTCAAGATCTCCTTGAAAAGTAGAAGAAGAAGTTTATAATAAGTATTTATATAAAACTTACATCATTTTTGTATGTTTTAGGTTCTTAGAAGTGTTATAATGGTGAAATCTTGATTTTATGCATGATTTTTCATATGTTTGTGAAGCCCTTTTCTAGGACCTTAGAAACCCCAAGTCTTTTGGTGATTTGTGATGAGATCTTTCCATATTATGCTAAAATCTTAGAAATCCCTAATTTAAATTGTAAAAAAAAGTTGTTTTATATTATATGTATATATATTTTCTTACGGTATTAGGTTCCATGAGTTTTCAATGCTTGTAAGTTAAGAATCTATGAATCTATAGCCTCCATGATAATTAGTAATACATGAAAAATTTAGTTTGCCATAAAAAGTATGAATAATTGAATTGAAATTAAGCATCTCTTAATATAGTATTATAAGAATGAAGAAATAGATTTGATTAGATATGTAGAAATTGATTATGATGCATGTTAACTCTTACTAGAATGAAAATATCTTATGGTAGTTTATAAATTACTTAGGGACTATTATGGAATGATTCAAATGAATTATGGGATGGGATTATGGATGATTGGAAAGCATGTGTAATATGATTATTATTGAAACTCTCACTTATGTTAGGTGTATAAATTCTATGATGTTTGAAAATAGAGTTATAGGCAAAATTTCAAGATTTTATATTAAGCTAGATAATGAATTGTTGATGTTTCATATGTCCCTAATTACACAAACAAGTATATGGTTTAAAGATGGATGCAAGATGTTTAATGATTGTTATATAAATGCTTTAATGAATCATGTTTAGGGGTCATGAATGATTGGAAAACATGTGTAATATGTTGGGTGTACTTATTACATAATGTTTGAAAGTGTAATAGTATGCAAAAATTTCATGATGTCTTATTGATTGAGTTATAGAATGATTTGTTGATGTTGCATATGCTTCTAATCATGTTAACAGATATATGATATAAAGTAGGATGCCTTTTGATGATGCTACTGAATGCCTATAATAATAGATCTCTTCTATAATGCTAAGTTAATGAATGTAACATGTGAATGGTATATTTTTTAGTGTCATGATTAAAGAATGTTTCATGTGGTGATATAAAGTAAGTTAGTCATGAATTAATAGGGAATGAAATGGGTAAAAAGAGACTTAAGAAAACACAAAGGAAGGTAAGTAAGAATGTTAAGATGTAAAGGCCCCATTATTGGGGATAAATAAAGAATGAAATAAGATAAGTAGAAAAAGTAGATACAAGTGCCTAATAAAGAAGGTTTCACCATATAGTGAGCTAAATAATGATAAGTTAAGATGGCAAAAACATAAATAATAAATGTATGAATGGCCCTTGCTATTGGGAAATAATACAATATGTCGCTGGTCCTTGTTATTAGGATGATACAATATGCTGATGACCCTTGCTATTAGGGAATAATGCAATATGCTGATGGTCTTTGCTATTGGAATGATACAATATGTCAATGGCCCTTGCTATTGGGGAATAATACAATATGTCGACGGCCCTTGTCATTAGGGAATAATACAATGTGCCGAAGTATAAGGTAATAGTAAAGGTCCCACTATTGAGGATAAAGAAAAGTATGTAAGAAGATAAGAAAAGTTATAAGAAAATAAGTTATATCAAGAAGAAAGGAAAAATTCACAAACTATATAAGGGAATGAAATGTCAAGATAAGATATACAAGCACATAGGCTTCAAAAGTAATGAGAAATTCATAAGATAAGTAAGAATAAGTAATGTAAAGGCCCTTGCCATTGAAAAATAATACAATGTGTAAAAGTAAGCAAGTGAATCAAAGTCTAAGTAAGTGTAAGTGATGGCCATTGCTATTGGGGTTATAATTCAATATGCCGAAGGCCCTTGCCATTGGGGAATAATGAAATGTACCAAAGTATAAGTGAATTAAAAGGCCCCACCATTGGGGAGAATGAAACGAAGCTATGATATACGATGTCGGAGACCCTTATGTGGGTTATGTGTTTTGTTTTGTTGGAGACTTTATATTGCATATATAAGATGTTATATTAGAAACCCTTACATGGGTTATGTGATATGATGTGTAGGAGACCTTATACGATTATATGATATTTCAAGTTGGAGACCCCTATGTGGGTTATGTGATGTGCTTGTTGGAAACCTTTCATGATTTATTTACACTTAAATATGTTATGTTGTAAGACACTATTGTGAAACACTTGACATGTGACATATAAGTTCTTAAACTATGTAAGAAAAATGGAGATGTATGATAGTTCTCCTATTGGGATACAAAAAAATACTATGAAAATCAATGATAAGTATTAAATAACCAATGAAAAGTGATAAGTATATACTAAGACAAAGACAATGGAAACTGATGAGTGTTAAGTAAAGACATGATGAATGATAAGTAACCTATTATAAATAACAAGTAAGAAAATGAATGATTAAGTACTAAGATAAAGATAGACTTGTTGAATATAGAAGTAGAATTTCATGTCTTATTATGAAAATGTGTTATTATGATTATTAATTACTTAAGAATGATTCATGCCTAGTTTAAAGTGATTTGTATATATATGCATGTTCATATTAGGAAAGTATAGTCTATGCATGATAAATGTATAGAAGTGCTTATTGAGATGTACACTAGATATCTTTACTATGAATGTATTGTGAAATATTTACCATGTGTAGGTAGAATCATGCATATTGTCATTTGTGGATATTAGAAGAATACCATGAATAAAGAGAGGCATGTGAATTGCAATGTCTAGTTTCTACATGAAGAATCATGATGATGAATGTTTAGATCTTGTGATGATTAGTAGATGATGTATGCACACTAACACATGTCTACACGCTAGAACTGATATGTATTTTATATGAAGATGTACATAGTATTTTGCATTAAAAGATTTGTGTCTTGCCCGTCCAGTTTCCATAGTAGATTTTGTGTATCTACTTATGAGCCGTGGACTCACTCATCCATATCATTTTTATTACAGGAGATGTTTAGTGCAGGTGAGCCTTTTAGAGTACCTTGAGGCCGAAGAGGAGGCATACAACAGATGCATCATATTTCATTAGTTTTTCATTTACTTTAGACTTTATATTACATATTAGACCTTGTTATGGGATGTATTATGTTAAGATTTAGACTCTAAGATTTACAATCTTATATTTTATTTGATAAGATGGGAGACTAGTTTTATATATTGTATAAGTTTATGATATTACTTCCATTGCATCTTTAAAATTATGGTTAAATGTTACAGTTTATGATTCCATTGCTTGTATTGTTTTAAGGTTAAGTATTCCATAAACATCACAGATTCATGTAAAAGACTTAAATTTATAGTAAATTTTGTATGGATCCAGTTTAGTAGCGGCCCGATTTCACGCCTAAATAAGGTAGTAAATTTTAGAGTTGTTACAATAATATAAATTTGTTTAATTTTCAAAGCAAATAGGTGCCCAGTCACATCTTTAAAAAGGTTGGTGGCGGCTCCAAACCATCATAGGTTAGGCCCATGATGAGTGGACCACTTTTCTAAGAGGCCCACCCACCGTGCAAAAAATTGAGGCCCATGATCATTAATGTTTTTTGAATCATGGGTATGTTGATTATATGCATTTGATTGATTGCAAAAAGTTCTAGAGATCTGGGTTTGCCTAAATTAAAACTTTTGAGTTCATCGTTCCATTTGAGAAAATGGATTTCTAGATTTGAGGAAGAAAATTTGAAATCTCGAAACCATGTTCTAGATTTCAGGGTTATGTGGGTCAGTCCTAAATGATTTGAAATTGGTCATGTTCATGTCAACCTATTAATCCTAACATGACCTGTTTATTAAATGGGTTATGTGGGTCATGTCATGTTACCTATTTAATAAACAGGTTGTGTTAGGTTGAGTGTTTTAACACGAATAATAAATGGGTAGTGTTCGGGTTGACCTATATAATTGAGTACCCTTTACTTAGACATGACACAAACCCAACCCGCCAACTCAAATTGCCACCCCTGTGTGTAGCTGCCAAGAGTTAACTCACCTAGTCAACTCCAAAGAAGGACTTCAATTTGTCCTTTCTTATCACAGGAACTGCCTCACCATCGTCTATCATTGGAAACCTAAAACACCTATCTTTACCCCAACTGTGAAAGTGACCCTGCACAAGTACTTGTTATTTCGTCCACCCTGTTTCCAACTACCTGTTGAGGTCAAAAGGAACATCATCCATCACCGTATTCTTCATCAGACGATAGAAACCATCTTCCATCTCCTTAGATTTTCCTTTATTTTCCTGCAATCGTATTGAACTCCAGTGATCAGGAACTTATTCTTAATTCCTATCCTCTCTGGCCAAACCTGACGCTCTGATACCACTTGTTTTGTTTCGTAGCAATTATTCCAATACGAATTAACAAGAAAAATAAATAAAAATAAAATCAAAGCAAATAAAAATAAGAAGCACTAAGATTTACGTGGTTCGGCGATGTGCCTACGTTCACAGGAGAAGATTAAACCTTTCTTCACTATGAGAATGCAAATCCCTACAAAGAAGTGTGATTTTACAACCCAAAAACCCACACCATTTCCCTTGGTACACCCTCTCTCTCTCACTCTCAAACCCCGAAGAAAACCCACAATATCCCTTAGCCACCTCTCATCTCTCTAACCATTTAACCCTAATTTTATATTAGGGTTTTCCCTTCCTTAGTCGTTAATAAACTCCTCTCAAGTAAGGAATCTACTAAAACCTAATCATTCCCCACCATTAGATCATATGTGATCTAATGGCTGGAATAAAGCTAAAAGCCCAATAAATGGTATATTAGATATCTGATGATCCTCATCCTTAATGGCTTTGGGTGCGTCTTCTTAGTATTTGAATTAATCATGACTTTAAAGCCTTATTTGATTCAAATTAAATTATTGTGCGTAAACAGGGCTCAATACCCATCTTTGACAGTAATTTGACAGTGCTCCTAAACCTTGGGGACCCGCCATGTGTTGATTCCATGTGCTTTATCTATTCTTTTGGACGTTTTTGACCCTCATGGTGAATTTTGGTCCTGTAGATGATTTTATCTGTGCAAATAGATTCCCATAGGTGGGGGCCATATTTGTTGAATTGCCTTCCAAACGTGGGTACTGTAATGACCCGCTTTGTATAAAAGGGTAAATATATATATTTACCCCTAGAAGGGTAAAGTTATCATTTCAATGTTTAAACAAACTATAGAGTGGTTTATGAACCCATTAGATGAAGTTAAAAGTGTAAAACCCTAGTTGGGCCTCGAACCTAACAAGTTCAAAAGTTATCATGAATTTGCATTTAGGGTAACTTTGGGGGCCCACCGACACCAATATCGAGTGAATTATAATACAAACCATATATCCCTATAAATATCTATGAGTCTCCTTTCTAATACATCAAACTTTGCATTATTATGAGTCTCCTAGGAAAAGTTATGACAATTCTCCCACAAGGTATCAGTGCTGACAGGCCTACAAATTTGGGATCACTTTCCAAGCCCACTGACACTAATCCCAAGGGAATCAAAGGGTGATATATACTTTTTTTGAAATATTTTGAATTCTAGTTTTCAAGCCAACAAACGAAGATCGATTCTGAGTTTTCTAGAGAGTTATGATCATTTTCGTGAGAGAGGGTAAAAATTGTATAAAAAAAACTCTGTTTTGGATCAATCTCATATCGATCTAGGATCGAACCAAGACTTCTTTAGTCTCGAAAAACTGTATAAAAGTGTGTTGGATCGATCCAAAACGTTTGGATCGATCCACATGGTTCAGATTGTGATTTTTTGGGCAAAATTGACTTTTCCTCATTTTGGGGAGTGTGCTACCCTCCCAACTCGACTCAAAACCCTAAATATAAGTTAAAGAAACTCTAATAGTGTATTTTGGCATCAAAATAGAAAGAGTTAGAGAGACTTGGAGAGTTTTGGAAGAGAAAGAAAGAGTTCTTTCCCAAATTTGAGCAAGTGTGAATAGAGGTTGAAGTGAAGTTTTTTTGCTTGAAGACCTTGATTTGAGCTTTGGTAAGAACATCTAGCTTACTATGGATGATGTGATGTAAATCCCTTTTTGATCTTTGGATTTTATATTCAAAACCCTTTGAAATCTCTGGAAAATCGTTGGTTGAACATTTGGATATGCTTTATTCATTGGATTAAGCTCTTTAGTAAAAAAATCTTGCATACTATGGATAATGTGATGTAAATCCCTCCTTGATATTGGAGTTTGTATGTGAATCTCTTTAGAATATTTGAAAGTATATGAAAACTCATGCTCTAAGCCATTGAACTTTGTGAGCACTAGGATTTAAGCTTTTCTACTAAGTATATCTTACTTTCAATGGGTGATTTAAGGTAAATCCCTCTCGTGATTTCAGATTATATGATGATATATATAGAATTCTCTGAGGTTGTTGGGATTATTTGAACTCAATTCCTTAAAACATGTTAGATCTATGGTTTTCATTTTGTTTAGTAAGTTTACATGCTCCTTATGCTTGGAATGACTATTCTTTATTGGAATCTCTAAAAATTTGGTAGACTTATGCTTGAAACCATTTAATCTTATTTGTTCTTTAGATCTATACCTATTTTGTAAAATATTATTGATCTTAGACATTGTGTGGATTGGTTTCCTTCATTGAATCCCTTAAAACATGTGAAATCTAAATTTTCTCTCATGTGAATCTTTAAAAATCTGTGTGAAGTTGTGAATCCTTCAAGATTTATTCTAATCATGATCAATTTGAAAGGTAATGATGCCTTGCCTTTTGTTTGGAATACTAGAAGCGATATCGGCTGATATCTATGATTTGATTCATTGGATTACATGTGAAACTTTGAATTTCTATAAAAATATATTAAACTCTATGCCTCTTATGTAATTATGTGAATCATGTGAACCTTTGAATCCCACTACATGTTTGAATAATTGACTCTATGAGACATCTTAGTGGATCATTGTGACTCTAAACTTATGAATATTGAATCATATACTAACATTAAATCTTAGTGAACCATGTGCCTTTGAATCTTATCGAATCATTTACTAATAAAAATATTTTGATTATTGAAACCATGAGGATCTTTGGATTATTGATGTGAACCTCTTTTTGAACTTCGAACTCTTGACTATTTAGGCATACTCACATGCTCTTTGGCTCACAGATATTGGCCCTCATCCTTGGAGTTATAACAAAGACATTGACTATTCTCATTGGGGTTAAACAAAAACATTAGCTCTACTTGTGGGGTTTGACACGAGATCAAGACCCTATTCGTGGGGTTGGCCAGAGTATACGAATACTTTACATCGAACCTTTGGACATCGAACATTTGACCTTTTTAAACATTAAACTTTGAACTTCTTCGAACATCAAACTCTGAACACTTTGAAATCATAAAACATTGAATCTCTCAAGATTAACATATGTCATCAAGTTGTAAGATTTGACCTCCGCATTGAATTATTATTATAACTTGGATCTTTGTATTGAACCATTGACTTCTATGTGACATGTGATTATTGATATTTCTTTACTAACATGATTGTGACTAATACTTCGATATCTATTTAACTTTCTATTGACCTTTGGACATGCTAGCATTCAGATGTGTGCTTTACTTCAGATTATTTATAGTTTGCTAGATTTCTTATAATTTGGGACTAATCCAATCATTTATTTTTCAGACTGACTATTGTTGCATGTCCTCTATTCGAGGAACTTTCTAAGGCATCCACAACTTTCCTTTTGACTTTCTTATCCTTATTTTGGACATATTTTGGTATTCCCCCATTTATGTTGGGATTATATTTTCAGACTTGTAGATGTTTCCCTGTGTATATTTAGGTAAGAGGGCACCCTAGTGA
>JAOXJP010269254.1:0-20314 GCA_025762735.1 Platanus orientalis | reverse complement strand
TATCAAGACCCTGTAAATAAATTTTACCATTTTGCCCTTGTTGTATAGGTCTGAAACATTTTGAAGCCATTCAAACTTAGTTTTAACTTACCTACACTCATCCTAATTCAATTCCAACAATTGCATTGTGACCAGAGTATCTGAGAGCTACGAAAAACATATAAGCCTTAAAACTTTCTAAGTTATAGAACCCAAAAAAGTATACTTGGATAGTAAGGGGGTCAAAATTCAAGAAACCATTGATATTTTTTAGAAAAGAAATTATTACTTTTTTATATTTTCAAAAAAGTAATCATTACATTTTCAAAAAATCGTAAAAGTGGCTTTGGCTTAGGACCTCTAATTTGGCATCAATCTAAAGTATTATTGATAAAGGACTAGGATCTAATGATCTAAAACCCTAACCCATCATCTACCATTCAAACATAGGGCCAATCCAACCCTTCATTTTTTCACCTCCTCATCCCAACCCTCCATCTTCTCCCCCTTGCCACATGGCACACATCCACCCCTCTCATGGTTAAGGGTTGGGATTAACCCCCTCAAACCCTAAAACCCTATAATATATCTTATCCCTCCATTTCCTCACTTCACCTCAATGCTCCATTCAACCCCGCTTGCCACAAGGCACTCATCTAAGCTACTCTCACCATGTAGCTAATGGGAGGAGGACTTCTAAGCCCCCTCACATGTGGTTGAGAAGCCTTCACCCAACCCCATTCACACCCCCTTCACTACCACACATTTTGCAAGACCCACCTCACCATACCCATACATACCAACCCATGGCCATCACCCCCCATCCTTCCATCCATACCACCTCCCACCTATAAATACCCCCTAGATAGACCACAAAGGGGGAAGATTCCATTTTTTCCATCAAGCAAAAAGAGGAAAGAAAAGAAGAGAAAAAAGAAAGGAAGAGATAAAGGAGAGAGAATAGAAAGAAAGAGAGGAAGAGTAAGGAAGAGGAAGGAGATCTCCCCCTTTTGAGGTTAGTATCCCATCCCTTTTAAATTTTTAGTGATAGATACCCCTTCACTTTGTTGTAAATAAACCCTTGAAAAACCCATTGAAGGCCCCATCAATGGTGGGACATGGGAGAGACAAACTTGTATCTCCCTTGCTATTTTTGTTGACCAAGTGAGTACAGAGAGCATAACTACCTCAGTATAGGGAATTAGAAGCTCAAAATTACATCGTAGGTCACTAATCACTATAAAATTTCACATGCATTGGATTTCGTTTGACCCCCAAACTAGACCCTACTTACTCACTGTTTTAGAGTGATTCTACACTTCATAACTTGAGACAAATGGGATCTCCGAATTTTAATTCATTCCATATTTACTATTTCTAATTGATTCTTCTTTTATTTATTAGATAACTAATTTAAATGATTTAGTTAATTTTTATATTCCATTTTGTTCAGTCCTTAATATTTTACTAGATTTATTTCTTAATTAATTTTCTATTGATTCAATTCTGTAATAATTTTTTTCCTTACTTGTGGACTATATATCTCTCTTTTTTGCACACTATTTTGTCTCATTCTTTGTACTGTAGGTTTATGAGGTTGTTGGGAACCTCTACACCAAATTTGAGCTTAACCCAATGGGTATTGCCTTCAAAATGGGCCCCGCAACTCACAGACCTCACTAGGTCTATGTAGTTTTTCCAAGGATTTACCCCCTTTATACCTTTCAAATGGACTTGGGATTTTTCAAAGGTGTGTCTAGGATGTTAACCTAACTCCCTGAAAAATCCTAGGCTCATTTGACTCCATTTGGTTGCCCAAATTCGTCAAAGAATAGGTTGTTGGAGCTCTGCTCAAAACCAGTATGCCTAAATTCATTTCTGTAAAAATTCAAGCGTACACCTAAAAGATTAGGCATATGGCCTAAATTCAGGAGTATTGCCTTCAAACATTTCATGCCTCTGTCCCTTTCTACACAATGGGCCCACTTGACCCCCTAAGACCTGTAAACCATCTAGTGGGTGATCCAAGCCTTAGATCATTTTGGAACTCCAAGTGGGACCCATTTAAGACCATAAGCCTGAATTTTCACCTCTGTGAACATTTAGGCGTATACTTGAAAGATCAGGAGTAAGGCCAAAATTTGGGTATTCTGTCTTCAAACATTTCATACCTCTATCACTTTCAGCACAGTGGGCCCACGTGACCCCTTGAGACCTGTAAACCTATCTGGTGGGTGATCCAGGCTTCAGATCATTTTAGAACTCCAAGGGAGCCCATTTGAGACTATACGCTTGAATTTTCACCTCTGTAAACATTCAGGTGTATACTTGAAAGATCAGGCATAAGGCCTAAATTCAGGTGTACTACGTTCAAACATTTCATACCTCTGTCCCTTTCTACACAATGGGCCCACATAACCCCCTAAGACCTGTAAACCCATCTAGTAGATAATCTAGGCCTCAGATCCTCTTGGAACCCCCAGTGGGACCCATTTGAGACCATACGCCTAAATTTTCACTCAATTTACTGGATAATCCAGGCCTTAGATCCTTTTGGAACCCCCAATGGGGCCCATTTGAGACCATACGTCTGAACTTTCACTTCTATGAAAATTCAGGCATACAGGTTGGAAATCCCCAATTTTCCATTTTCTATTGAGTAGGAAGTGGGTAAGGATTCCCACACTTCCAAATTAGCTTAAAAACCTTATCCAAACCTCTGAAATCCCAGCTTGACACCCATTCACAAAAAAGAACACATTACAAGGCAGTTTTACGCCATATGCTTGAATTTTATCCTAGAATAAAATTCAGGTGTACCATATGCAAATTTAGCCATATAAATAACAGATGATAAAAACCAAACATATTTGTTCTTGCTTATTGACACTTAAAAAATTGCTAGTTTAGAAGATCCACCACTCTAAGCACTTCTCCCCATTATTAAATCAATCCTAGTAAGGTTGAACCATACACTTGTAAATCCCAAGTATATCTAGTACCTAAATTTTACTTGGGGGACAACACTGGTATCATGAGTGGTACATTAATGCGGTCCGACTGCATTACCTGATTCAATCATTACCTTTGAACCCATCCAAACCTTTTACGGTCTTTACCTTGTCCTAGGGTCATGTCATAGTAGTTCACGACCTAAATACCCTAGGACTCGGTCATAGCTCAATCATGTCCTTAAAACACACTTATATTGGTTTGACATAGTCTCAACCCCCATTTCACTAACTTGTTAGCATGTTTCAGTAGCGAGGAGTACTCTATAAGTATATAAATACACTAAAATAAACCTACCATGAATCACTCTCACAGTCAGATGTATTTGACTATTAAGATTTGTACACACACAAACCCCTAGAGCTACATATAGTTTGATCCCGACAAAACCCTAGGAACATCGAATAACACAAGATTGGGTATGTATGCAATTTAAGACTATGTCTCAGGTACAATTGCAATGATCACACCATGGGGGTGATCAAACCAATAATTTTAAATCTAACAGACACACAACATTATAGCTTATGGCAAGCATGAATTATTAGGTTAGAGAAGTCACCCTAAAAAGGTGAGTAATTGGGGTGTCTAACACTTTCCCCAATTGCAACAAAACAGCTTACCCAATTCTCTGAACAACCAGACCAGTTTTGATAATCATTATAGGCCTAAGGGTCTAGACCGGACCACAAGGCTCACACTTCCTTTCCCCAAGAAAGGAAACAGATGTCTAACTCTATCTGTAAATATCAGAGTTGATGGCGACTCCAAACCAAGCTCTGGCGTGTCATTGGTCAGGCCCCATCATGTGAAGTGGGGGACCATCTGCATTTTCCGCAATGCCCACAGTCTATTTAAGACATAATTCAATATGTCTTAAATAAGAAAATAAGTTATTCTCCTTTTCTCTATTTAATTGGACATGTTGAGTTTCTTAATTTACTTAGCAGGTTCCATAAACACTAATTTTGATGACATAAGTGACCTATAATCAATGTTTGTGGATCTTATTCGTTGGTAAATGTTGCCTCTGTTGATTATAGGTATAGATTGAAGAAACCCTTCAAACAAGTTAGACTATTGAAGAATTCAACTTTCAAATACCTTAAGCGCTCTTAAGCCTTGAAATGGAAGAAAAAAAAAAAGCAACCTAATATTCTAGTGAAGTTGGACCATTATGCCTTTTTAGTGGTGCTTGTAGAAACTAAATTGGACCACATAGATTTGAATGAGAATTAGATTAGTTTAATGTTGATTTTATGAGATATATCAATATCTCTACAAAAATTCCTTTACTTGATCAAGATTTTAGTGTTATATAAAACTCATCAAAGTACAAGTTGACATTTTGTGTCAAGTCTTTATTGAATCATGATTCTTTGATCAGAAGATCAAGAATCTAGGTAGTCTTTCTCTAATATCATTGATGGTCCCACGGAGATGATATACCATTAACAATTTATCCAATAGGTTGGGTTAGGTTCAGTCGAAGGAAACCAGTTTTAGATAGGGTTGTGATAAGGAATCATGGGACTAGATATCACTCACACACCTTTGGACAAGTATAAAAGAGTTTAAACAAGGATTTGATGAAAGAGAAAAGATGATACTTTTTATCCAAAATTGTATAGAGCACAGCTCTATCCTCTCTACTTATACTTATCCAATGGATGTAAAGGAAAATACACAGCCCTATCTAGATTTTCTTTGATATCTGTGGCATCTATAAACATAGGGTTGTATTGGATGGGATGGGAACCCACACAACTCTTTCCTATGTAGGTACCTATCCATGAAGAGCATAACCAACGCAACTCTTCTCAATAAAGATACCTATTCCATGAGGAGTTGGCATGGTTTCCTGATCATCGTAACCTTTGATTATTTTATTATATTATCCTTTACATTCTACATTTTAAGGGACACGATTGGACTACATATGGTCAATCATGACCACCCCATCCTCAGATCTACAGCAACTTAGAAGTTCCATGAGAACCCATTTGTGCTAGAGTCAAGAGCAACATGGGACCATGAACACATTGATACGTGATGCAAGGATCTTTATCGATGACCTCATAATGTTAAACACTGATGAGATTCTGAGATCCTACACTGTGAGATTCATAGTGTCGTAATGGGATCCCACCCATGATGTTCGTTGAGATAAGGCACTCGTTTGTCATTGTTTGAGTTCCCTATGTATTTTACCTGTAAATTGTAAGTCCACTATCTCTATGAAGTGAACAACTTATGGGGAAAACACATCAATGTAAATAATCACTATAGAATGAATATAATGGAAAGAGATGGGATTAAATTTGACTATGTCACTAAAGAGATGGTAGTTGACCGCTTGACCAAGAGGTTGTCTATGGAGAGATTCATAGATCACGTACCCAAAATGGGCATGGTTGGCCCAACCAATGTCCATGGTGTTTGATGCTACATGATGACTATTGCTAGGGAGATCTTGAGAGTACCTGAGAAGAACAATGAATGGGTGACCCCTTTGAGATAATAGAAGAATGTGTACAAAGAAGGGTACACAATATTCAAAATTGAGAAAACCGGCTTTGTAAGTTACTGGATAGCACCAATGAGAAATAGCACCAATGAGAAATAGACATCGGGCTCAAGTCCTCACAAGAAAATTAAAATTAAAAAAAAAATTCTAAAGGAAAGCTTGTAAGTGTCTAGAGCATGTAGCATAATCACCACCAGTGACAGGTAAGTCGACATTGTCGTGGTCAAAGAAGGCCTTGTTTATGAACTATAGCATAGGGAGCTTCTGATAAAAGGAATGTCTTCCTTCATAAGAAGGTTGGAAGTATAGAAATACTTTTGCTTTATCCCAAGTCTACAGTCTTAATATAGGTATGCTAGCTAAAGTCGTTTTTTGTGATACTGAGTATGGAACCTTAGCCTCATAGATACATGTACAATGTCAATCTCAAGTAACTTAAGTCATCAGGGAATACCTTCAGTCTAACAGTGTTTGTTAGAATACTTGATGTAATTGGCCTTAAACACTGATGACGATCTATTAGGGATCGTTGATCACATTATCCATTGGTTATGCAGCAATCTAGTCAATCCTACTTAGTCATTAAAATATCGGAAAGGAAAAGACGTGTATTCAATCATACCCAAGTAGGGGATGTAGATTTGAATGAATGGGATGATCATGATTGACTACACCCAATCTAAAAACGTATCCCTTTAAGTGGGGACTATAGAGGCTTGTATATATCTTAGATAAAGATAAGTTAGTTGATTCCCAACCCACATAACCCTGTGTTTATGCTCTTAATGAATAGCTATCTACATTAAGGTTCCCAACACAGGCAACCCTATGCTTGTGAGAACAAAAATATAGTGGCACATCTAGTTGCCAAGAGTAGCTTAGTAAATAAGAACTTACCCATCTTTATCAGCAATCCCAAAAATAAGAACCTAACCATCTTTGTCAGCAATCCCAAAACCAAAAGATATTCAGGAAGTGGTGGACAGCGAAACCAATCTATATACGGAACAGTTAAATATCTAATGCATAATCCATTTACTAAATAAAAGTGTTAATTTCACATATAAAATCCAAGATGATTACTCGCTCGTCTGCTGAAGGTTGGACTGTACAGAGATCGAGAAAATTTTGCACCCTTTTTTTTTTTCTCTCTAGAGAGATTGCTACCCATTTCACGTGAAAGTCGAGTACCGATCAGGATGCCACAACCTCATAGTTTACTCTGGAAGCTTACGCTGCAGATCCAGACTCTAAACAAACGAGGAATTTTTATAATTCAATGTGACAAGCCCTTTCTGGCCCTTTTATTTTAAAAACTAAAATGAATTTTCAAATCACAACCGTGTAATTTTACCATATTCATTTGGAGGTTGAGGGAACAAAAAGAGTTCAAATTTATCCACCCTGTCGTTTGGTAATTGAGGTATCACAAAATAAAATTAAACAAGCCTGCCCGTAACCATGTCTGAAACCATAACAAGTACAAGCCAGTTCAGGTTGCCTAGCAGTGAAGATGCCAGCTTGCTAAGTTGGTAAAGGATGTGGGTGTCGTACCACAGACCTAGGTTCAAAACCCGTCTTCACCGACCAATAAATTAACCACTAATATTTACCCATAAATAAATAAAATAAAATAAAATAAAAGATTGCCTAGCAGTTTTGTGAGTTGCTACATTCACATTCAGGCGATTTGACAAAACTATTTTGTAAAAAGGATCAAATCAAAGATCGGCATTCAGATTTCACAATTCAATGATATGGCCACAGAAGTTCTGAAAGGAAAACAATTCAGAAAGCACATCGTGACTGGAATCCAAACAACTTGAACATCCTGCATGCATTGGCATGAATATGATGATTGACAGTATGCGCTAAGATGTAAACACATGCCTTCTAAGTTTATGACTATCAGCAGTTAAAGTTTGAACATTTGTTTTGTTCATAGAATTAGTATGCTGTAATCGCATGCTCACTGCTTAATCCAGTCTGTTCATTCCGATCGTAAGATTGTTCACACATAGGTGATGTTCTATAAGTGGTATTGCTGTTTTGGCAAGAAAATAGTGGACTTTGTTTAACAGCGAGTTGCTGTTTTGGCAAGAAAATAGTGGACTTTGTTTAACAGAGAGTTCAAATTCCTTAAAAATCAACAAGAAATGTGACTTGAAAATCAAAGCCTCTTTGATATGACATAAATTTAGCAGTTACAAAGCAGATCAAAGCCCTTTTTTTCCCCCTCTAATGGTACTGAATTGCTTAATTTCCATAAAACAAAACCCTCACAATAAATATGTTGCAATAATTCAGAACATGGAACAAGAAATGAAGTAACACGCAACGAACAAAAAGAACTAGAAAAAATAAAGGATAAAAAAGGTAGCCACTACCATGTCATACAGGGAGTCTTGCCTCAATGTCTTGGAGCCTAAGGATCACAGCTCTCTTGTGGGCTTCCAGCCCTTCGACTTCAGCCATCTTTGCAACATATGGACCAAGCTTCCTCAACCCTTCCTCAGTCAGGGACTGCACCGTCATGTACTTGAGGAAGGAATCCAGAGACACCCCACCATACATTCGTGCATAACCATATGTTGGAAGAACATGGTTTGTTCCACTTGCATAGTCTCCAACACTCTCTGGTGTCCACTGCCCTAAAAACACAGAACCTGCAATGGATACTTGCAATAAGTCTCCCACTGAAAAATGATCTATGCAACAAACACAAGTTTGGCCAAGAATTTTGATAACTTGGATGAGGATGGTGATGATTATGACAACGACATGGATGACAACAATGAACATGAGAATGCCATCAATAGGAGACTGAATGAATCAACAACATTTGATAATGCCTAACAACATGAAATTTCACAATCTCCATTATCTTCTATCCTTGCCACATTTTTTTTGTGGGTGAGCCCACATGGACATCATCGCCCCTTGCCCAAAGCTGAAGGGGCTCTGACGGCGAGCAGTCTTCATCACAGATTTAAATTGAGCTGGACCATTAATACCATTAGAGTGTTAGGCCAAATAAATAAATAAAAATTCCTTGCCCAAACATAACTCCATCTGATGCCCCAACCATCCAATATATGGGACTTCCTGAACACTCCAATTGTAAAATTAGGCCAGGTTCATCCAATTAAGCAGAGTTTTAGCCTGAAAAATGACTGGGTTTGGCTCAAGTTAAATGATCTACTACCAATCAAAATATATATATTTAATTATCTGCTTTCCCAGCAACCGAACCAGATTAAACAGGGAGGATAGAGAAGCACAAAACAAAAAATGTTGACGGCCACCAAGGGAAGAGAAATGATAACAAGAGATCAATGGGGTGATAATGATTGATGATGCAATAGAGAGGCATATAAAGAAAAAAATAATAATGAGGTTAAAGAAGTATCAAACAAACATACCTGCATTCTCTATGAACCCCTCCCACTTTTCCGCATCTTTAACATTGACAATTAAATGCTCGGGTGCATACAAGTTTGAAAAGGAGATTGCCTAGAAGTTTCCAAATGGTCAAATTTAGTTGTGACATAATGTAGAAGGATGTTTATTTAATAATATCCAAGACTTATGAAAGAAGAGAAATTAGATAAATAAAACAAAGATGGAAAAAAAAAAAAAAAACAGGTAAACTATCAATTTCTTTCATCAGTGCTCCTTAAGATTTAGAACAAAATGATCAAACCCATTTAATTGCCTCCATGGTCAAAATCATTTACCAGTTCCAACTATTGACCAAACTACACACCCACAGATACTGTTTGAAGAATCTTTCTACCCAAAAAAAAAAAGGATACTGTTTGAAAATCTCCTTCTCCTATACAATGACCCTATGAGGGACTTTTGAGGATTTTTCCATAAGTGCCCATGTGTCCAGTTTGAGCACTGTAGAAGAGACAGACATCACTGATTGAGCCCACAGTTGCTAAGAACAAAACGCAGAAAGCTACATAGAAAGCAAGTTTAAGGGGGTTGGGATCTAGGAGGTTTTGAACAAGCCATAGCTCAGCTCATAGCATTTGTTTTTGGTCCCATTTCCAATCACATCAAATATCCAAATTTTGAGAGAACCAATTGAGGTGCCCAAAATCAAGATCTTTCTAAATGCATGAAGCTATTTTCTTTTCCCAAAACCAATTTTTTGAATCTTCCAGATTAGCCCTAAAAATAATGTATCACAGAAGGGCAAAGAAGAGAGAACAGAAAAGCACATGCTAAATTTCAACCACACAAATAAAATTAAAATATACAAAAATTAGCTTCATATTGATTCATAAGCTTGGTGGGCCTAAGCAGCCCCACCAATAATTCAGGAAATGACCTCAACCATATCGCGAGCGATCACAATGAAACTGTGGCTTAGTGCTTTTGAAGCAAACTCTCCCCTCGGAAGGCTCTCACATTGCTTGCGGATTTCCTTCTCAATGGCCCCCATATCCACGCCATCACCAACAACAACAAGAACAACCTGACTGTCAGGACCGTGCTCTGCCTGAAAATAATAATAATAATCTTAATAATAGAACCAGAACAATTCAGGGGCATCAAGTAGCAAGGAGGCCTGAAGTAAATAATGAGATACAGCAACATAAGCAGAAACTTGTTACTTCTTTTTTCTTTTTCTTTTTTTGTATTTATTTGTCTTTTAGAAGGGGGGCTTGAAAGTGTGATCAGACCTATGACCTCAAGGTTGAGGCAATGACCAAAATCTAATCGTCTTAACTCAACCAAAATAGTACTGTTGAAATGTCGAGTACTTTCAAAGCCGGTTTGGAGAAGCATTTGCAGAATTCAAGTTCGCCCCGTAGTCAATTACCAACAACCTATCCAGCTAAAGTATTTATGAAAGTTCAAAAACTTGAAAAACAACACCGGGCTGATGGGTGCCAAGGTCTGAGTCAACTTGATATAACATCTATTATCCAAACTGAGTCTATTAATATTTTAAACTTCTCTTAGAAAATATCAATAGAAAATAGTAACAAAAAACAAAAATTGTGCAACACAAATTGTATGATAAATCCACACCATGATTCAAAAGTCTGACAAAGTTTCATCAAAATTTCCCTACTCTAGTGGGGCACAAAATAAAAGTGAAGGGGAACAAAATTTTGTCAATTTTTTCCTAATTTGGGACACGACTTTGTTCAATAAAAAAATTTGGGACACGACTGAAAATATAGAAATATTGGAGATAAGACTTAACAAAAATTATCTTTTTTGGATATTTTTGAAAAATTTCAGCAAAATCGACTCACTTCATGAAAAGCTAGACTCAGAAAAGCAAATTCCCATTGTTAGGAAATCTATTTTCCAAATGTCCTTTAAATCTCAAACCTTCAAAGAAAGGTTATGTGAAAATAGTGTGGGTGACTTGTGAAGTGATCAATGTTCCACCTCCATACTATTGATCCGTGAAGCAGCAGTACTATGGCCACCACTCTCATTGTAAGGACAAGACAGCACAGAATTCTATGTGATATTAATAGAGAGAGAACATTATGTAAAAGTTGTGATTTGGTTTATCATGTTTATGTAACTTTATTGTATGAGTCTTCATAAAAAAATAAAAAATAAAAAAATTCATTTTGGGTGCCGATGAAACGTATCTTCTTGGAAGCATCTATGCTTGCACCTTATTCCTCTCTTACTTGTTATACGTATATGTTTTGCAGTTTTCTGAGACCAAGTGTGTATCCATACTTATTTTAACATTCCATGAAGTTTCATTGAAAAGATGAATGTTTTTTTTCCATTATTTCCCTAATTTCCACAGATTTTCTATTATCTCAAGACATTCCAGTGAAATTTTCCCAATTTTTTTAAAATTTCGCTAGGGAAAAATATTCATCAAAATGAAATTATAGACCTCGACCTACACTAGATAATCAATTAGCATAGAAATCTCTGATAAACTAGTGTATGATCTCCTTAAAGTACACCCTACAGTGAATTTGACAAAAAGTTTTTTTCCTTGAAATAATAGTATGACATATTGGCGTAATACCACTACACATAGTGTTTGTGTATAATTGAAAGAAAGAGGTTGTGTTCAGATAAACTATAATCCATCTCACCCACCCAATTCTTGCTTTTTTTTTCAAAAAAAAAAGTTTAAAAACTAAAACTACCCGTTACAAGTTCATCAAGATTCTATAAAATCTTCAGAAACCTCTACATAGACTTACAGGTATAACAAAACCTAAGTCTTCATCAAACAAAGTAAACTAGTAGAAGTTTTCAAGTAAAATAAATTATCAAAGATTTTGTAAGTATAATGTAACATTTTACATTGAGCAAGAGACTACAAAAAATTTAAATTAATACCTGAGAAAGTAAATCTGCAGCTATGTGAACTGGGCTGGCTTGCCTGTCAGCAATGACCAGAACTTCTGATGGACCTGCAGGCATGTCGATTGAAACCATAGCTTCACTGTTCTGCATTAAGAAGAAAAAAAACAAAAACAAAGGAGTGGAGCAGCTAAGTCGTCAAGCACATATGATAAGAACCACTTTGTATAAAGTTACATGTTTATGCCAAGTAGAACTGCAATTTATCTTTATGTAAACATACTTGGAGAATCATTTTGGCAGCTGTGACATATTGATTTCCAGGGCCAAAAATCTTATCCACCTGCAAATTATGACTAAATTAATTGGCATTGCTAAAAAAACTGAAAAACTAGTGTTTAACTTGAATCTACTCATATAGACATCGTATAACATTTCTTCTAGGTATGAAGAAATTTCTAATTTCAGTAGTGATTTAAAGATACATGGCTTATTTATCAAAAAAAAAATTATATATGACTTTAAAAGATTGAATATACAATTTTCTATGATAGTCAACAACTAGAAACATCAGAGAACTTCATATTATAATGTCTTAAGACACTCAAAACTGGTAGAATTTAAGCACTCGGGTACTTTCCTCTTAGCACATATTGATTTATTTTTTATAATTATTTTTTTTAGGTGGCGGGGGTCGTACCGCCCAGAATTTTGTCAAAAATAAAAGACAAAAAATGATGATCTCTTGTAAAGCACCTCCTCCGCTAGTGTTTATTTGCACTGCTAATCCCAAGCTATATAAAAGAGGGTTGCATCACGTTGACAGCGAGCATAAAACCTTAGCAAAACCATTTAAACAAGACTCTTGAAGATTTGTTGTTTCGACCTTATGCTAGGGCATTCCCGGTAAGCAACACACTACGATATCACTGTGATGTACTAAAAAATGGGCAAGCGTTAGCTAGGGCATCATCCCCTAGGAGTGACTTGCCGCATGAGCACCCAAATACGGTGAAAAGTAGGCAAGGGTTCCCACACCAAGGATAAGAGCAAGTAAAAAAGCTAGTCCAAGAGAATAGGTCTCACCTAGCGAAAGAACATAAAAAACCTTAACAAGTAAGAGTATGAAGTTGGTCGAGACAATGAAAAGAAGAGTTTGAATAGCTTGTTGATAAGGGATTAAGTGAGAAGTTGGCAATGTTAACAATGAATTAACCAACACTCCCAAAACCTTAAGGTGTTAGGAGAGACATTGTTTAATATACTTATACTTCAACACCCCCCCCCAACGAGGAACATTGTTCTCTCTTGGGAATACACTTGGGGAGTTGGGCATGAATCCACACAACACAAACACATGTGCACACCACTCAAGGTTCAAAATGTCGGTGTCGGTGGAAATATCAGTCAAGCCAAAATAAGACATATATCGAAAATGTCGCAAATATCGAAAAGAAATATTGTAAAAATCTTAGAAACTTAAGAAGCATATTCTAATCTAACTACCTATGCACAAGGAAACAAATATATTCATTAGGAATAATAGCTTATTTTAGTACACTTATATTTTAATATTCTTTAAAAATACACATGCATACATAATGATTGACAAAAATATTATAATCTAACCGTATAAACATAAGGGAATAATTGATTTCTCTTCCTTTTCTTCTTTCTTATTTTCAACTTCTTCCTCTCCCTCCTTCTACTTTCTTTGAAATTTATCATTTTTCATATATTTTTTTATCATAACACAATGTCAATATTAGGCAATAATACACTGAAAGGGGAATATTCGCACAAACACACCAATATCATACATCATGTTGACCAAAAAATGAATTTTTATAATGTACTTAATGTTTCTTATCGGTATAGGAATATGTTGTGTCGGTCCCGGTAGACATAGACATATGTCAGAAGATATTTAAGATATTCCGAGATATTTGATACCATGACACCACTACACCCATGAAAATACTTCCATCTGGATTTGAACTCGCGACCTGGATTAGCTTTGATACCATGCTGAGAGTGAATTAACTAACTCTCCCAAAACCTTAAAGTGTTAGGAGAGACAGTAGTTAATATACTTCAATAGGCAAGGGTTCCCACACCAAGGATCTGACAAGTAAAGAAGCTAGTCCAAGAGAATAGGATTCGGCTAGCAATAGAACATAGGAACCTTAACAAGTAAGAGTATGAAGTTGGCAGATACAATGAAAAGGAGAGTTCACAACTTCGCATAACTTGTTGACAAAGGACTAAGTAAGGGGAAGAGGAAAATAAATTTGATGACTACTTTGATACATAGTTTAAGACAATAAAGTAATTCAATAGACATAAGAGTTGATAAAGATCTAAAAAAACATGTTGTAGATGTTAAAAGATTGGGTGATAGGATACTATCAATTATACTTGTTTTAGGGAAAGAGATAATTAATATAATGAGCACAAGTAGGATTAGATATAAGAATTCTAAAACAATTTTTAAAAGATATAGTGGAATAATTATAAATAAAAAAAAATAGAGAACATTTAGTGACTTTAATTTTAAAAGTGGAACAAATAATATCGAGATAGATTTTTTTTTTTTTTTCACAAGAATGATAGAATGGTCAACACGTAAGGCCTGCAAGATTGTCCAAGTGAGAACCTAAACATACAATAAAGGTTAATGGTTTTAGAATCATATGTATTCCTATTGAGGTAGAAATGCAAGGGAGACAATGACTTATCCTAATTAACTATGTTGCTAAGCAAAATAATTAGAACTAATAAAATGCCATGTGAAAGGAGGAAAAGCATCATGGTGCCTAATTACAAGAACAAGAGAGATTCAAATTTCGAAGTTGCACCAAACTTTTGAACTTGATCCCTAAAGGTCCAATAATTTCTCACCTCTACTTAGTGGAAGACACCCCGAGTTTCTACAATGACTTTCAAAGGTAAATAAGATTCTTGCAATGTGCCCTTAGAGGTTTTGAAGCAGTATTCAACTTACATATAATTTTTTTTTAAAGAGCACCATCTATGGAGTAGGGGAGGTTCCAAACATGGAGGATCATGCTAGGGTTAGGGTTCCCTATCTCGGTCTTCCTCTATGTTCATCTTTCATAAAAGAAGAGATATTTAGATCCTATGGTCGAGAGTATGCAAAGGCAATTGGCAAACAGGTATCGTCTACTTATCAAATGAGAGAAACTAACTCTTCTAAAGGCAGTACTAGCCATTAAACCATTTATTTTTCGTCTTTGTTAGTTATCCCAGTCTTTTGGCCAATCAAATTTGAGAAGTTCCAAACGGATTTCCTATGGAAAAATGTGGGAAGCTTCATCCTTCCATCATCTATTGGCTTGGGAATCCGTTTAGAAACCAATAAGAGGGGCAAAGTGGTCATTAACCAATTATTAACACTAAGAAGGCATTCCTTTGGAAATGGCTTTTGTGCTTTGCTGAAGAAGACAGCTTGTAGAAAAATATGATTGATCAACAGATGGGAAGGTAGGGCGGTTTCATGCACTTACTACAAAGGGCTTCGGAAGAACATTATGAACCATCTTAATATACTCAAAAACAACATAAGTCTTATATGGTGTAATGGCCACTTCATCTGCTTTATGGAGGACAAATGATGTGATGATGGATCATCTTTCCAAAAATATATAAGGTGGTTGTGGACAAAGCTGCAAACATTGATGACTCTATGGTATGGAGTCAGAAACGATAGTGTTGCAACCATTGTTCAGAAGGGCTTTAAATGACTGGACCATAGTTACCAGAGTGCGAAGCGAAAGCGGGAAACAATGCGAAAGCAAGAATCAAGAAACGAGGCTCAATAAATCCTTGGGAAGCGAGAAACAAAAAACAATAATAAAGTAATAACTATAAGTTACAGTCAATAATTTTAACTATAATACACTTAAGTGAATAAACTTTAAGAAAGTACTACAAACCCTAAAAGCTATACCGTGTGAGTAACAAAGAATCATGAAATATAAATCACTATGCAAACCACTTGTTATTAGTATAGCCAACCATACCTTATATTTTACCATACATCAGATTTTTTGTAGATCTTACATCTTAGAATCAGATTATATAAGACCTTGTATAAAAACCATCGGATTTGAATCTTTTGAATTGAATTGAAAAAAATAATATAAACAATAAAGTCAATACTAAATCTTTTTTTACCTACAAAATCATTACTAAATCTCATAAATAATATTTTATTCAATGTTAATATATAGGATTTACATTAAATAAAATACATGAATTAGTTCTTGGATCGCTTCTTAGTCGATTCTCCAAACATTTCTACTCGTTGTTCTTAAGGCTTCCACTCGTCTCACCATGCTTCCCAAGCGTGCTTCCCACTATTTGGGGAAACAAAATTAGAATTAGTGTTGGATGTTGGAGAGTGATATTAATATGTATTCGTGGGTTAGTTATGTCATAAGGGTATAGTATACCCATAAGGTTTATATACCATACGTAATGTATAGAGGATCTATACCTAATATAAATACCAACTGTATGAGACCATATACTCACACAATTTCTTCCCAAAGACCTATTGCATATCTCTCCTTCCTCTATCTCTCTTCTCTTCTCTTCTTCCATTGCAAGAAATACTAACTCCTCATAGATTACAAGTTGGTATCAGAACAGGATGAACACATCGACATCATGGAGATCATGCGCATTGACATCAGCAGTCGTACGGCCTACATAGTGGATGAATTTTTTCTCATGAATCTGATAAATCTCAATTTTAGGCATATTTTGGAGTTGATCTCAGTTGCATTCGTGGAGTCTAATGTATTTTCCAAGATTTTCAAAGTGAGAAAATCTTGAAATTCCATTTTTTGGAATTTTGAAAGTCATAGCTCATCAAGGTGTTTTTGAATGGATTTGTTTTGTTGTTTTGATCCTTCCCTAATGCAGAACCCTATGCAATCTCACGATGATCCAAGCAATATGGAGAGAGCACTGTTAACTTTCACAGTTAGTCTTACCGTCCCTGGTGTTTTTCATGTTTTGTTCTGTGTGTTCTTGCATCGGGTGCATGTGGAGACCTTCAAACAACTAGTGGCTAGTTGTGTGGTGATCGTACAAGCGTCAGAAGTACAATTGGGTGATCGAAAGGGGTAGTTTAATGCCGCCGTGTGGTTTTGTGTGAGTTTGTCAGTGATGTGAAGCATACGAAGAATGCGGTGTGGTTGTTGGTGCTGAACAGTATTGTGTCAATGATTCACAACTTATGTGTAAGTCCAGTTCATTGTATTTTTCAGATTCCTTAATTCAGTGAAAAATATGTCAGAAGTGAGCCTAGACTCAGATAATACTATGGTGGACTCAAGTAAACATGATGGGGGCAGCATTCTCCTCACTAGGGATTCCACCCACGGGATTCCTCCCACACTCAAATTACAACGGTCAAGTTTGATGTAAATAATTATGTAACTTGGTCTAAGTCTCTTCTAATTTTTATTAAAGGAAAAGATAAAAAAGAATACTTTATAGATGAGGCAGAGACACATCCCAAGAAAGATCCCCATTACCGCAAGAGGAAAACCAAGAATGTCATGGTTTATAGGGTGGTTACTAAGTTCCATGAAGCCCGAAATTAGTGACCATTATCTATTCTTGGAGACTGCACATCAGATCTGGGATGCATTAGCCAAGGCATACTCAGAGATTGGACATGCTGCGAAGGTATATGAGCTAAGCCAGAGGATTGCCCAGTTTAAACAAGGGGATCAGCCTTTGGTAGTCTATTATTCTGCATTACGGAAGATGTGGGAGGAACTAGAACATTACACCACGTATAGACCCTCTAATGTGACTGACTCCATTGCATACAAAAAACATGTTGAAGATATTCAAGTATTTGAGTTTCTAGATGGTCTGAATCCGGAATTTAAGCAAATTCAGGTTCAAATCTCAATATGAACTTATCCACTTCCATGAACAAAGTCTATTATTTTGAACGAAATATTTGCTAGGACATTGAAATTTTTGATACCCATAGCGCTTGCAATTTTGACATTGATCCCCTTTAGGCTTGGATATCAATCCCTCAAAGCCTCTAGATCGTGATGGGGAGATATGACATCGTGTCCTGGGTGGAGAAGTCCTGGTCTAATGTTGAAATCTGCAAGACTATCTACTCAAAGAACCATAGAAATCTATATAGGTCTTCTTAAATATCTAGAGATTATCTTTAAGATGATAAGCTGCCTGAATAGCCTCATCAACTGAAGAATAATACTGGAAACAAAGACCCTGCGAGATCTGTGGATGTAAACCTTCCTTATACATAGACACTAAGATCTCATTTGTCCATCTAAAGCTTGCTCAGGTCGCAAAATGTTAAAACTGTCCAGTGTACTCTTCAACACTGGAACTACTCAGCTAAAGCAACATCATCTAGATGTGGGCTCCCTGTTTGTAATCCCTTGGAGTAAATCTCTTCTTCATGACAACTTTCATTTCACCCCAAGTTATAATCTCACCATTACCAAACTTAGAATGACTCTTCTTGTATGTATTCCACCATATCCTAGTTGTCCCATTCAATTTACACTCAGCAAACTGCAACTTGCACACTTCAGATATCTTATGTCATTTAAAGGACTTTACTCAATGCTTTCAATCAAAGAAGGCATCCACACTCTGCTCGCTATCATACTCTAGCACATCTACCCTAATGTGTCTATCAATCTCATGATATGTAGAAATATGTGGAGTCATCTCTCGATGTATTTGTTCCTACCTAGGAGGTGTCATCTCACACTGCACAGTAAATGAGACATTTTGAAGGAGAATCTCAACTTGTTGACATAAACCTAGTATAGAGTTAGATGAATCCGCAACTTGCGTTAACTCTTTTCCCATTGATTTGATGGTCGTCATGAGCTGCTCAAATTGTGTATCCATCTTAGCTTCAAGACCTATCACTTTAGCAATCAACTATGCAACTTCATGCTTGGTGACTTGAATTTCATTTGCTTGCTCGTCCACAATACTAGATAATGTATTTGCAATATGGATTGTGATGATTTTGGGAACCTCAACCACGATTTTAGGGCTTGCTCAAAAATAGCTTAGGGTTATAAAAACCCTTTCAAGAAGACCCCAAAAGGATTTAGGGTAGTCCTAAAATTATGGGAAAAAACCAAAAAAATATTTTAGGGTCTTAAGAAAAAATTCAAATGATGTCCTTACACACACTGAGGCCCTTTAAAGAAAACCCCAAAATTTTAGGGTCTTGGGAAATCCCTTAAATTGATGGAAAAGGGTTTTGGGACTATTCCACAAGTTTAGGGTAGGCCTAAAATGATTTAGAAACCTGAAAATAGGTCCTAAATAAAGAATATCTAAATATTATGGATTTTGGAATTGAAAGAGTTAAGACTTTTGGCAAGAAAAGATTCCAACTAATAGGAATTAGCTGGAAAACCTTAAGCTCTGATACCAATTTGATGTAGGATCCAAAGGAAATAAGATTCCTACACTAATTAAATATGAGTAAAATCCTAAAGGTTGAATCTTGAATATTAAAGAATGTAGAAAATTAAAGAAATCAATCAAGAATTCAATTCTTTAAAGAAAGTATACAAAAATTAAATAAACTAATTCAAGAATGATTTAATTATCAAATAGAAATAGAAAATCAATGAAAATTATAAAGAAATTAAAGAATTGATGAAGGAAATTTAAAGAGGGCATAAAATCCCAAAATTGGAGATTTCAATTTAGAAACCCTATAATTGATGGAACACAGAGGGATACCCAACCACCCCCTCTAGTTTATATAGGGAAATGATTTTATGAAGTAAAATTTACAAGAAAAGTGGGTTATGATGTACGTGAGATGGGTTTCTTGATGGGGTTTTTGAAATATTTGGGGGAAACTTCAAGAAAGGGTTTCTAGGGTTCAGAATTTGAGGAAGTTGCATGGATGGGTTTAGATGGGTATGAAAGTTTTAAGATTAAAAGGAATTGGATTTTTGTTGGAAATAATGAAAATAATTAGAATAAATAAGTTGCTGGAAAGTTTCCAGATTTCAAGTAATTTAATAAAAGAAGAGAGAAAACAAATAGAGAAGATGAGAAAAGTGATGAAAGATGTGAAATAACAATGAAAGATGTAAAGAGATTTGAAGATGGAGATTAGAAGAGAGAAAAATAACTTTTCTGCAGAAAATTTAAAAAAGAGAAAGAGGAGATGAAAAAACGTGGAAGAATAAAGAAGAGAAGAGAAAGAAAGAAATGATAAGAGAGAGAAGATAACTCACCTTTCACATGAGAGAGATGGAAGAGGCACCAATCCAACCGTAAAACTATAAAACAACTTCAAAACTTTATTTCTTCAAAACTAATTGTATGTTGAGTTTAGAGGCCTTTTATAAGCCTAAAACGAATTATGGACAAAAATACCCCTCCCACTAATTTGTATGGCCAGCAGTCCTAAACTCC
>JAOXJP010269244.1:0-20315 GCA_025762735.1 Platanus orientalis | reverse complement strand
ACTTATCACTTTTCGGCGCTGATGTGTTCGTACCCTGATGCCGTTTTCATGGTTCTCACAAGATTCGTTCTCACCTAATTTTTTGTGCCATACGTTGGGCTTTCTTTATTTCTTTAAAACTTGATTTCAATATTAAAAATTCAAATAATAACAAACCATGTGTCTTTTAGAGATATCCAAAAATTAACAATATCTCAATCCTAATCAACTAAACCTTTTAAACTAAAACAAATCTTAAATTAAGGAATTTCTCTTAAGTTGAATATTCCTAAGAAACCTTCTTACTTAACCATATAGACATCCCTTAATATATTATTTTTTATTAATGATATTAGCTTACTACATGTTATCTTAATCTACCAAACTCTTAAACATATCGTAATTTACAAAACGTCTAGCTTTCCTTCTTAAAGATAAAATCTCTTAAAAACTAGCACCCAAAATTAAAAAAAAAAAAAGGATATGTTTAATTAACAAAAACAAAGCTAAATTAAAAAAATTAACCATATAATAAAATTAAACATAAAATAATCAAAATAAACTCAAATCTTAAATATAAAATGCTTCACATCTTGCGTCAATCTCCCTCGATTTAGAAACTTGTCCTTGAGTTTTGTGATGTTGCAAGATCAACAACACAAGTGGAATCATTCAATCAAGCTTCAATGATCCTTCTATCTTCTTCCAGATATGCTTTCGATCCTCCAAAATAAACATTTGAATCTACATACTTTAGAAGAGATCTTCTTAGATATAGTCTGGAATTTCAAGAATCGATTTTCTATAAATTGATCATACTTCATTGCTTAAACAATCATTTGATTTTCCAAGGGTTGGATTTGATGATGTTTAAGTTTTTTCATTTGAACTCAAAGGATCTTCTGCTTACTTAATCTCTACCAAAGTTGATTGTACAACTACAATAGGCTGTTGAGGCTTGACATTAAGTTGATACTACATATCAACAGAAAAATTCTTTAGATATGTTATTCTTCATTATAGTTAGCCTTCATTTCACCAATCCATTGTGTTCTTAACACCACCTTATCATCTTTCAATGGACCAACCTTGCATTCAACAGTGTCAAAATATTTCCATTGCTTGAATTGGAAAAGGAAATCTTCTTCAATTAATTCACAATATTCATAGTTTTCTTCATCCTGTAACATTTTTTATATCAAACTGGTTCAAATTAAAATTTTCTTATATTTATCACTTATAAAAATTTGGAATACCTTGCCAAAAGGAAAAACAAACTTATTTTTAATGTGAAGCATTAAATCCCTTTACTTCCCATTAAAAAGCTTCTAATGTCATTACCATAAAATTCTCTAGGATATCGCCTAGTAGATTGTGGTCTCATGTCCTAACATTGATCGTTGAACTAGGGAAAAACCTTCACTCTAAGTGCATCTAAAGTAGACTAAAAATATGCAAGATTAATTCAATCACCATTGAATCAAGGCTCTAATACTAACTGATGTAGGACTAAAGCAACAAGAACATCAATTTAAAACACCGTTGAACTGAGAGATGGGTTCAAAGAATCCACCTTGAAATAAAATCTTGGATTCCAATAAAACAAAGAATAATTTTCATAAATATTTTATATAAATAAAGAAATGTTAAAACCCTAAATGATTCCTAATTGAACTAAAATTTTGAATAAAAACATTAATCCCTTAATATTCTAATACCTTTTACTATTTTAATTATAAGTATCTCAAATCAACTCAAATTCACAAGATCTTGAATTCTTTGGAAAGGTAACTCAATAACCTTGCAAATGACACCAAAATCAAGCAAAACTAATAATATTTGACCTGCCAAAACAATGCCTAAAGAACAATTACGAGAATTAACCTTTCACTTTCCTAAAAACTAAATAAAACCTAATAAACTAAAATTAAATTAAATAAATTCTCAAAATTAACAAAAATAAACCAAAAAAAATAAACTTAAAATAATCAAAATAAACATAAATCGTGAATATAGATTGTTTCACGTCCCATGTAGCACCACAGGCTAACACATGGGGTGTATAGGTGAAAAGCATAAAAAAACACATCACGTCAGTATGCGGTGCATGTCACACCAGTTTTGGTCATTAGATTTGCTCCCAAACGTTAGCCACATCTACTATGTCATCAGACTCTTTGTATAAGAGAATTCCTCAAGAAAAAAGGTCAGCTGCTATGAAGTTTACTTCATGGCCTTTCTTCTTAAGAAACAACGAGCAAGGTTTAAGAAAACTGGTTCTTCTTTAGGTTGTGAAAAAAATGTGAGAAGAGTGTTTTTCATTATTTAGAGGAAGTTATAGGTGTACTTATGAGTTATGAACCGAGAAAAGTAAGGATTTCTTTTATTGCAACTTGTATTTCTCCTGTTATAGTAAAGAAATGACGGCATCTTGTAGATGTAGGCCAAAGAGCCGGGCCACATAAAATCCTGCCTCGTGTGTGTTTGTTGATATCTTTGTTGTCCAATAATTGTTTATGGTGAATAGTTTGAACCCAAATCCCACCACGAGATATATTAGAGCTATTTCCACCGCACCAACACGTAGAATCTCATGAAATAGTCACTACATTATTTACCTTAAAAGATCCAGTGGCTGCATATTTCTCCCACAAAAGCATTGGGCCCAAAATATGGCTTACATGAAGTCCGGGAAAATGTATGAATAAGACTGCAGCAAATGTTCGCCGGCCAGACGATGGCTTAAAGGAAGAATAGCATTATACAGCAGCACAGGCACGCTGCCCAGACCAAACGAAAGCTAAAGCAGAGAACAAAGATTATCAATATCACTATGCTGACCATGGGTGTCATGATGCCTTACGCCCCAAACTCGCTGCCCATCCATGCACCAATCCAAATCATTAAAATCAAGTGGCTACCTCCTGAAAAAGTCCTAACCCAAGTCATTGTTCACAGGGCAGCAATTTCTTCATGTTTTCTTATCTCTAAGTACAAGCGAGCAATGCTGAGACAATTGGGTTCTCTTCAAGGATGAGTTTGGTTGAAGGTTTGGTAAGAGAATTATCTCCTGGTCCAAGAAAATTTTGACACTTTTTTTGGAGTACGTGTCACACTGTAGGTACATGCTAGACGATAGCAAGACTTTAAGTGCAGGGGAGGATATTTGAGGCCTCTCTCGGCACTGAGCTTCTGATGGATTGCAGAACACTTCCTAGAATGTCAAGATACGAAGTCAAACCAGAAGGGCCGTGCGATGGTGTAGCTAAAGAAGGGTGTTGAAGTAAATACATGGGTTAAAGGAGTTTTAAAATGAATACATAGTAGATAAGTACCCTGTGTGGCCTTTGGATTGTAAATACATGGGTTAGGTGACAGTCATTTGTGGCCTTTGGATGTTAAAGGTTTACTTTTGGATTGTAAAAACATTAAGTCCCTTTACGAGTGAGAGTCGTGTTCCTTATCTTGGGTGAGGACTGCTAATATGGCTGCACATGTCTTAGCCACCAGTGGTCTCTCTTCATCCTCCTCTTGGACCTCCTAGCCCTCCGGTTTGGCTTGTGGAGGCTTTGGATTCGGATGCTTGTTTTTCTGTGGGTGCTGGTTCAATTTGAAGCTTATTTACCCAAAAAAAAAAAAAAAAAACCAAAAAAACAAAACAGAAGACAAGTCATGTATATTTACCAAAATACCCTTCATCAGGCATTCTAGGCAAAACCACTGTCTTCCTTGGGTAAAAACTGCTGTATGGGAATGTTTTGTCTTGAGGATACAGCCAACATTCGAACCCCTGTGCATTGGGTTAGAAAATTCCAACCCAACTTTTCTTTTGAATAGGGGCTGCAAGCCTGGCCGTAGAACCTCACTGTATTCTATCAATCCTCCAGATATGTGTGAATTCAACCGTTCTGACGATAACCCCAGCTGTCATGATGGCTCCATTTTCTACAGTGTCCAAATGGTGGGCCACCATGTTGTTGATCTGGTCCTCTGACTTGATTGTCCAACTACAGTCCGAAAGTCAGACATTAACATCATCTGTTGGTCCTATTTTTGGGCCATGCAGAATGCCCCACCCAAGAAGATCCTGTTCAACGAGTTGGGCAAACTCAAAGAAAGAAATTCAATCAAAGAATTAGATTTGTAATGGAAAGGTAAATTGTTTCAAAGAGTGTATACAAATGTACCCAATAGATGAAAAACAGCAACAAAAAAAATAATGATCTACAGAGAATGAAGACGAGAAGAATGAACATTCAACCATGGTTGAGTGTTGTTGAGCTAATGCATCTCTAAACTTTTTACAAGACTGCAATCTCCACAGCACTGCCTTTAACTGATCACACTGGGGCAAAATTGGATGGATGTAATCTTCAAATTCATACCAGAGCAAGAAGCATTGACAGAATCAGAGATAAGATCTTAGAAACTTGCAGGGTTGAACCCAGTCCGGTGGGGCTTACAAGTGCTGAAGAAGGCGTTATAACCCCACTAGTATTTGAACTAAAACTGTTTCAGAAGATCACATAAATAAAGTGCATTAAAAAAAAAACCACTGAATTTTCAAGGAGCAGATCAATTGAATATAAATACAAGAAGTGCACACCTTCCTGTGAAAATACACAAACCGTAGCCTGCAAAGAGTACCCACCCAGAAACAAATCAGAAAAGCACACCCCATGAAACCAAGCTTTCAGAATGAAAAATTAAAATAAAAATCCAACCAAATTAAGTATCTAATAAAAAAAAAATTAACAGAAATACCACTAAAAGTAAGGAGCAAATTTAAATTTTAAAACATTGAAATGTTGTGTATTTTACTGCCAGTACTCATAATTTATTTCAGGAAAATTACCACAACCTCCATTTCTCAGCTGGAAATCGCAGAGGTTCCTAAATGCACAAAGGCCATTTTGGCCATATATGAGATTAGTGGCCTCCCCAAGTTGGGAAAGGCACACTCATGCTTTTATCTAAGATGTGGATGAATGGAAATCCAAGCCCACAATAGCCACATAACACAGACCCACCTTTCCTCATTCACTGTTGAGGAGGTGAGACTATTCCACCTTTACCTTGTCATCTTTGACCATAATAAAAATATTTGCCACCAAACAGCCTAACATGTTAACTGAACTCTGCAAGCATAGGGTTACAAGACCCTTTTACCAATCTTTTGGCACAAAAAAATAAATTAAGAACTCTCATAGAAGGCCAAAGGTGGTTCTCTTATCATTCCAGTTATTCTAAAATCATCAGAAAGTGCACATCAAATATCACATATCTATGAAGCAAGACAGCCAAAACCATACTATATTCTTAATGTAAAGTTACCACTTATTCAAAATTACTACGCTAAGATCTCCCATCTTCATCAAGGTACTAATACCAAATATCTGCCTTTTTAGCAGGTCTAAGTGAAAATATATACATACATACATACATACATATATATATATATATATATATATATATAGAGAGAGAGAGAGAGAGAGAGAGGAACACAGGAACTCACTGGGATCAACAGTGGTAGTCATGGCTGTACCACTAAAATCACAGGTCCCACCAACGCTCTGCATTTTGTGAAAATAATCATTGTAAGCATAAGAAGCATGGTTCTGAAGAGTGTTAGGATCATAGCACAGCTGCCCCTCTTGAATGGCACTGCAATTAGCCTGCCCTTGCCCACAAGCCCAGTTTAGACCTGCCTGCAATGCATCAGCCTCTGCATCTGATTTTGCCACACAAAACACTCCAACAGCCGAAGAGTTCCCCGTAAGTTGAACTGAAGAACTCAAACTCAAAGAATATACAGCCGTCCCATTTGTAAAAAATACACCCCAAGTTTTCTCAGATATGGAACCAGGCCGTTTGTCCTCATTGAACATCTCGTAGATGTATGTGCTTATGGGTATAGTTTTCTGGCTAGGAGGACCTGATTTATTGAGCACTCGGTGAATTAAGTTGTTGTTGTAGGTCTCTGCATTCTTGATAGTGGCATCAGGTTCATTGGCTCCACCAAGCCATGGCCAGCCTGATTCTGTCACCAGGACTGGAATCCCAGAAAAATTGAGCGCTTCCATAGAATAATAGGTGGCATCAACCATGGAGTCAAACATGCTGTTGTATTGGAAAAGAGTATTGGGGTCAACAATCTGATTTGTTGAAGAAAGTGGCTGAAAAAGGGCAAAATCAATTGGGAAGATGCCGTTTCCACTGATGTAACCAAAATAAGGGTAGGCATTTAACATGTAAAAGGATCCTGTGTTCTTCAAAAATTGGAGGAACTGATACATGGTGGAGTTCCATGTGGAATTGAAGGTAGCAGTAGAGGGAGGGAAAGGCCTAGGGATCAAGTCCATGGACTGGGGGCTCGAAACTTTGACCTGGAAGTTAAGATTAGAGGCCACTAGAGCACGATGAAGGTTGTCCATGGCTGGAACCAGAATGGGAGCAGCATTGGGTATTGAAGTCAGCACCTCGCTGCCAACAGCAATGGCCGTGATATTCGTTTCGGGAAAGTAAGCTGCAACATTCTTATTGATCCAGGCTGCTGCAGCTGATGGGGATTCTCCAATCCCTAGCACCTCCTCATTAGTAACCCCCACCATGACTTCAATACCAGTGCCCAAAAGGGCATTCAGCATGTAACGATCTGAATCATAGAGGCGCACATGAGTGACCTGATGAGCTTTAAGGATTGCCACTATTTCTGCAGCTGATGGCAAGTTGGTAACATCAGTGCCAATGTTTATCCCTACAAATGCACCTGCAAGTCCAGAGGAAAAACAGTCAAGAAAAATCCCTTTTTGCTCTATGTCCTTGGTCTTTTAACACTTGACTGTTCTTCTGAAGAATGGTTCAATTTCTTTAATAATTTTAGAAATGTTTCTTCTCTTGCAAAGCTGAGGATGATTTGGAACAATGATTGCAAAAAGGAAGGAATGAAACATCCTGGCAGATTTTGTCCCTTTCTGTTATAAGCTGCATGTAGCATGAAAAAAGTAGCATTGTTTTCGAAGGTGCACAAAGAGATTTGAGGACAACTATCTAATGGATAATCCAAGAAATTTTTGGAAGGAGCTTTCCCGAGCCCATTTTAAGTAGTATACCCATTTGGACCTGACAAGGGAATGGATTGGCATTTACCAGGACTTAAAGCAAAAAAGCAAGATCATCTGATTTGTGGATCCTCACCCGCCTGGATGAATTAAGCTCAACTTTAATGGATGCTGTACAAAAGACTGTTTGGCACGCTGCGTTGTGGTGGCAGGATTTTGACCAGTGATGGATCTACCTCCAGGATATCCTCTGGCCTCACCAGTGAGGTGTAAGCAATGAGTGCTCAAGTCCTAGTCTTTTAGAGTGCATAAATTTCCTCTCTGGTTTTCCTTCCAACACTCTTTGGAACAAAGGAAACATCAAATGGATAAAAAAGGAGTGTGATGTCCCCTAGATATTTACCCTTGTTCCTTGAGATGGATTTCATAATGCCAAGGTTAACCTGGGGACTTATTTCCCATATCCATAGGGAATGAAATTCCAAAGCCGATATGCTTGCAGAAGAAGGTGTTTCTAATTTCTACTTCATAGAAATTATGTAACAATTTGGGGTGCCTAACTTGTAATCGCACCCTCAAAGGGCCCATTTTGTATATTTTGTTGTTTCATGGTTCAAAATTTCCAATTGGGTGAACCATCCAGACCCATCCAGCTGCAGATTCTTGATTGGCCTCAGATTGGGATCAGAAGGATCCAATACAATCCGGAACAATCTGGATCCCAGGATCAGATTGCTTTGTTTCCCCTTAATTGATAGTTCAATTTCACCTTTTTGGAGAAAAGTAATGCTAAAAGAGAAACCATGTAAAAGAACATATAAGGAAGAAAGAAAGTTAGTGAAATATGACAAACAAATTAATTGATGATTGTAGAACCATAATCAAAGGAATAACAGCAAGATTAAGAGTCAGATAGTGAGAAAATGACTTTTGACCAAAGATAAAAATCTTTTGAACCTGAGAACCAAAAATAATCAGGCAAAAGCTTAGAAAATCTTATTTCACCGTTAAAGTTTTGCCTTATATCCTACTTGACAAAAATATCTAGGTTCCAAGAAACAATTTACTATATACAGAGCACTTCATTTAAGGGATGAAAAGGAAACACAATAATAAATTAACTAACGCAATAATAATAATGTTGATACATCTATAGAAAAAATAATAATGATAATCTTGACACAGCTCAGCCCTAGTGGGATATGGGCTCATACCAATCACAAACAACACAATAAAACCGCAAGAAAACACAAGCACACAGAGAATATAGAAACACAGCACATTTTGGCAAGGTTGCCTACATCCATGGGATGTAAGAGACCCCAGTTCTGCTAAGTGAGAAAAAAACAAGGACATGCACACAATTATCAACTCTCTACTCTCTTCAAAACCAAGAGAAGAAAACAAGAGAATTACCCGAGTCCTTTCCTGTAATCATTACACACTTCTCATAAAAGCCTCTAAACAATTTCCATTCCTCAATCACTAATTGGTTATGAGAACTATATATAGAGTTCTCCTGAAAAATGTGATCCTATCCTTTACATAAGAGAGACAACTTTTATTTATAAGTTCAAAGCTCATCCATTGATTTAGATCTTAATCCAACAACTAAGAAACAAGACACAACTCAAGACAGGACATCTAGGCTTCTTCACTATATAGTTTTCCCTTCTATAATCACATGGAGAAAATGATCAATCCTAACATAAACATCTGAAAAGGGACCTTGGATTAGCTATGTTTACAGCATATCATCCACGTCATCACTATAACCAAGCATGGCACATTTCCTTCTGAATAACAGAGGTTGAATTTGCAAAAGATATTTTTCAAATTGAAAGGGAGAAAAAAAGTGTTCTCTTTTTGCCATAGCAGGGAATTTAGACTGTAAATTGCAAAATAGGTAAGAGGCAGAGCTGGTGAAAATGCTCACCTCAGTATGGCACATATTTCCCTGAATAAGATGTCAACATTTAATAATTTATTTACAATTAAAAAATATTTTTTCTACAATTAAAAAGGTGAGAAAAGCAACAGTCTTTTTTGCCATGAAGCAGAGAATTATTGCATGAAAAATCGCAACATTGGTAAAAGCAGGACTGGCAAACGCAATGATCTCTAGATGAACCACCACTTAAACTGCCATTAGTAAAGAAAAAAAAAACCAACACATGAAAACTCCTCCGGCGGAAGCATGATAATGACAATAATGATGATGAAAATGATAAGGATAATGATAATCATAATAAGGTCTTTTTACCCAGTGTTGGTCCCGTAATTGCTGGTTGCTGGGAGGGGTGGATGGGAAACAGACCTAGCCTTTGGCTTTTAGCACAAAGTGGCTGCTCACGGACTTGAACTTGCGTTTTCACGCTGGACAGCCCAAGCCGCTACCATTGCACCAAAGCAATGACCCTATAATGATGATATTAATAATAATAATAATTACATGCTTAGTTAACAAACCAGAATTCAGTATACTAAAGCATGAATGTGAAAGAAATTCCCCAAAATGCTCATCCTTCTCATTGGAAACTCTCAAGATCAATTAAAAGATGAAAGACAAGTTCTAAAGAGGGTTAAGCCTATCTCCCAAGTGAAAGATAAATTGTGTTACAGCCATCAAGTTGCAGATTTAAACACAGCCCAAAAGGGGGGAAAAAGAAATGGAACTGTAAAAAACTAAGATCATTTGGATCTCTAATCGCATTTTGAGTATAGAAGAAAGTTCAATCCTTGACAGAGTATTGTAATAGTAGTTGTGTCCAAAGGAAGCACACTGAAATACCTAGTGCATCACAGAACATGAAGTTAAGGAGAAAAAATATGCTTCCTTGCCATTTTCCAGGCTTCATTCGGACCTTAAGGTTTCAATGTAGACCTTCACCCGTCCCTTTTTTCTCCACTGGCAGAACCAGAACTGTAATAAAATTATTCATAAAAAAGGGCAAAATATAGTAAGTTCCTGGTATGAACAGGTTTAAGCTCAATTAGAGCCAATAAAGTCAGTCATAAGAATTCACAAATATGGAAAAGGACCATGATTTTTCAGCTTCAACAAATTTCAGACCTAGAAGGGGAACCAGTCAACTTTGGTAATAAGATATAAATGCATAATACAAATGCCAATTGATGTATAAACAAGCAAACAACCAGGCCATAAAATTCATCTCAGGCAGCTCTAATATAAAACCTAGCAGCAAAACTATTTCAGAAATAGGAAATTAAAAAAGAAAGAATGAAGCAAATTTTCAAAAATGAGTCGAAAAGTTACATTTAAGTCATCAGCTAGGATTATTACCTCCCCCAACCTGGACTCAATTATGAGTATTGGCTTCAAAAGTATGTCTTGTTAGACAATACATGAAGACACAAGCTACCAGTAAGGCTGTCAATGAGCCGAGTTAGGTCGGCACGGCTCGTTAAGAGCCAAGCCTGAGCCTTGTTTTAAGTTCAGTGAGCCGAGCCTGAGCTTTGATTTAAGTTCGTTTATTAAGTGAGCCTGAGCCGAGCTTCACTAAGCTCAGCTCACTAAAAGCTTGGCTTGTTAAAAGCTTGGTTTAGTTAATAATTTTATAATAATATTATATATTGTGACAATAGTAATGTTCAAATAAGACAAATCAGGTTAATTGGCTATTAGGATGTTGGGGTTTTTTTTCTAGTGAGCTGAACCTGAGATTGGCCTTCATGTGATGAGCCCAAGCCAAGCTGGGCAAATCTTGGCTTGTTGACACTCCTAGCTACCAACAAAGAGCACACTTATCTCAATTATATAAAAAATAATAATTCCAGTTAATGAGAAAATAAATGATGGAAACATGTTCACAAGAAAATCTACTCCCTGCTCAACACTTAAAGATATGTCAATGTAAAAAATTAATATAGTACTCAAGAATATTGTTATAAAAGCTATATAACTTAAATGGTACCAATTTCACACAATATGGCATCCAAAAATCCAGCCTAACAACACATCTTTTTGGCATGTAAAATAACATCTCTAAATGATGATACTGAAAAATGATAGATAGTCTATGGAGGCACCTCAATGGGAACAAGGAACAATCAACAACTGAAAGGTCAAACTAAGATAGAAGGAAATGGATTAACTTGTAGCACTATGGTGTCCTAAAGGTGAATGTAAAGATCAGGCATTATTGAGTTAAGCCTATCTACATCTTTCAAACAGAAATGAGACCATCTAACTCTTTTAGTCCAATCATTTTGCAACTGCAAAACATACAGAAGTGGACTTGTATATTTATAAAGACTGTGATGGGAAAGCTAATTAGGAGTCCATATGGTAAAAACAAAATATCATTTCGGATATATGACCTAAGGCGTTTAAAAATTCCTTCTAAGCAAGCTCGTTACGACCGGTATGAAACCATTAAGTTGAGTGTAAGCATCAGGGGTGCAGGAATACTATTAAGTGCTTTTTGTTGTCTAATGCAGTCATTTTGCTCAATGGAATTATAGTCAGGGGATCAAGGCCTATTAAAACAAACAAACAAACAAAAATTATCAGATTAAAGGACTCAAACCCTCCTATTATTTCAAAACTTAAACAAAAAGAAGAAAATTAGAAAAGGCCAAGCTTGAGTTGCACACAACAGCACAAACAAGGTAACTACAACAAGAAGGAGCCACAGATGAAAGACTGTCATTTTAAAACATGAAGAATAAAGACAGAATCATGAAAGAGGGTAAAATGAAGAAAAAAAATCCACCACTGAGCAACAAAAATATATTACTAGATAAGCAAGAGGTACATAGAGTAAAGGGTAGAAGAGATCAAGGGGGGCACGACATACTTGTAACAAGGAATATACATATGTAATAACACATGAAGAGATAAGTGATATAGATGGTTAGAAGACTTTTTTTCTCCTTGGAAAGTAAGATGGGATCAAACTGGAAAACTCAAGGTCACGGTGCAGAATGTCAACCAATTCAGCTACCGGCTCGAACCCTACAGCCGCCCAAAGAGAAACTCAAAAGTTGAGGAGAAAAGAAATAAGTAAAAAATATAATATAATAATAAAGAAAAAAATCATAGACTGAGTTAAATATATATTCACAGCGGTAGAAATAAATGATACAGATGTTTAGAAGACTTTTTTCTTCTTGGAAGGTAAAATGTGATCAAACTGGAAAACTCAATGTTGTGATGCAGAATGTCAACCAATTGTTCTACTGGCTTGAACCCTAGGGCAGATCAAGTCGCCCAAGGAGAAACTAGAAAGTTCAGGAGAAAAGAAATTAGTAATAATAATTATAAATAAATAAATAAACATAGACTGAGTTCAATGTATTCACAGTGGTGTTTGAATTCAACTGAACACAGACAACTTTTTTTAATCCATTTCTATTACATTTATGGTGTATCTTGGATCCTTTTACTGGTGTCAGCAGATAAGGCGACAAGAAACCCAAGACAATTACAGTCTAGGAGTTTTTCAAGCTCTGGTTTACAATTGGGAAGCTTTTATATAAAATGTAGAGTTACAGGATCAAGCAAACCAAATACAGAGTAGCAAAGGCAAAGGAAGAAAATGAAAAAGCAGAGAACCAAAAGGAATGCAAAAGTTTTCTTATTTAGCAATTTTTTTGGAAGATGTAGGGTTTAAAAATGAAAAAACAAAAATCCAAATGCATAAATTCACAAGGAGCCCATTCATGTATCCTGCAAACTAAATGTTTGAGTATGTGTCCCGCAGACATTTTTTGTGCTCTATACTTTCAGTATCTACAAATCCAACTACAGCAGAATTATAGTCAAACTCATGCTTAGCTTCATTTATCTAAAATCCCACGTATATTTTATTAAATCAAACCGAATAAAGAAGTATGAACAACTAAGAGACGAAAAAAGAAGTAGAATCTTGAAAACCAACACAAGAAAAACCCTAAATCAAACAACCCAGATGCCAAAACTCCACGAAACATCAAAAAACAAACTACCCGGATTTAGAAAGCAAGAAAAAACTAGAAACAGATAAAAAGAAAAATACCTGATCCAACTTCACCCAGCTTAAGAAACCCAGCTGTCTATCCTTCAAACTCTTCCATATAATAAAGCCCACGTCCACAGAATTATTCACTTCAGACAAAAGTGAGTACAAGAACAAGTATCTAAGAAAGAATCCAGAAAGATTTTATTTTAAATCCCAAAACCAATAAAGCTGCACATTTCCGTAGAAACAAGACAACTAAACAGAACTGACTTTAGAGCCACAATTCATTTAAAACACAAACAGTTATATTAGCTTAAACTGTACCCAGATCAAGAAAAGAAGTACCTCTAATTAGTGCTTCTTTTCTTACCAAAAAGAAATGTTCAGTGCTTAATTTCAATCTGTTTCACTGATAGCAACTTAAATATTTTATAAATGTCATCATTATAACTTTCTAATATAAAAACATTAAGAAGAAATAATTTATATATAAATATGTAACTCTCAACCCCATCGCAATTGTTCCATTTATAATAATGGGTGGTCGAGGAAGAGAATTTGAAGAAGCTCTTTTGAGTATTGCTTCCCTCCTCCACGCAAAAACCCCTCTCTGTCTCTCTTCTCTTCTCTTCTCTTCTTTCTTTCCAAAAGTCGGACTCAAGATTCTTGATGCATTTTAAGCTCAAAAGGCATAATAAAAGCCGTGGGAACGGCTCTAACATTAATAAGAATAATAATGATGGAGATTATACGCATCAATCCAGATGGGTCCAATCAGTGGACCTCTTTGTCTGCAGATCAGCTGAACCAGATGATTTTAACTGTTGCCCATGTGTCTCTGGTTGTCTTGAATTGAATTAAAAAAAAAATTACAATGGTTGTAATTTTCTATCCTTTTCCTACATTTGTTTGGTTGCCAAGAGAAAGAAAAAGAAAAACTTGTGTTAAGATTTTCATGAGAAATGGAAGAGTTACACGAGTCAGTGATGTGAGAAAATTTTGAAAAATGAGGATTTCTAGTTCTTGCCAACCAGATAGCTTAAAAATGATTTTCTCAAGAAAATTTTGCAAGATTCATGAGAAAACCAGCTTTCCATGGCAACTAGACAGGTTCTAATGGAAAATGTGGGAAACAAATTGTGTTGTGTTCTGATACAATCTTCTTCTTCTTAACCATAAAACAGCCCTCTAAGCACAAGTTATTCCTTGGGCTTAGCATGTACCAAATGCGGTTTATACTTGTTAGCCATGTTCCAGCCATGTATCCAAACAGAGCTTAGTGTATCATTTTTGTGTCCCTTTTAAGGTTTCACTTTCTTTTGGCACATTCCACTTTCTTGGCCTATACCAGCACATCAATTAAAACTTGCCAGCCCCATTCTAGGGATGTATCCAAACAGAGCCTTAGAGACTGGTGGATGGGCTGAGTACCAAGCAAAGATGGACCTGTAACAAGGCCTAGTGAGCAATAGTCTATATTTGGAGTCATCAAGAAGATTTTCCGGAAGGCTGCTTTCATGCGGTGTGATTATAGAATGATAAAAGCCCCATGATTTTTAACTTTTTGTATAAAAGAGTTTGTGTTGCCTTTGTAAATGTGAGATGGTGATATATGGGGCCCACGTTTTTATGGGCTTCGGCTCATGGCTCAAAGTCACATGTCACCATACACTTGGGTCCATGAATATGATGCCTAATTGCCTATTTAGGGTCAAATATAAATTTGGGCGGGATTCCGCTCTCAAACAAACAGCTACATTGGGGAATGTGAGCTTTGTTCCATTCTGGAGCTTATTGTTTTATTTTGAAAGCCTTGTAGAGAAAGAAAAAGCATAAATACATATAACATAGGGGACATTAAAAGAAAGGCAAAAGCTGTATGGTTGGAAAGCTAGGTGTAACCATGAAGCAAAAGTCACTCTTTTGTCTTATGCTTTGAGGTCAGAGCTAATAGTGGGTCCCTATCCACTTAGACATTAGGCTTTGAATTATCTAAAGTTGTAGGACTGGAGGGATATGGCGCCAGTACAAATCAGTGCATGACACGATGGGTAACAAAATGAGTTTTGTATAAAAGGGTGTTATTGTAAATATACTATGAATAAGTGCCTTTGTTTTTAATTTTTAAGTATCATTTGCCAAGTATCATGTCGTTGCCAGCGAGGTCTGTAAACGGAGCAAATGTGAAGCATCCGAATTCGATTCATTTAATTTTGATAGACATCCGCATTCGATTCGGCATCCATCAATTTTTTTGGAAACAACAATCGAATTCAACTCTTTCTCAATATACTGAATATCCGATAGATTTTGGATATCCGATTACAGTCAAACAACAATATTGTTGAAATCCTAAAAAAATAGAGATCGATTAAAAAGATATGGTTAAGCACAAAACAGCTAATGAAATTAACCAAAAAAAGTGTTTTCTATGATAGAATGAAGAAGACATTGATTCGGAAAGTTGTAAGAAATTTTGATTTAAAAAATGGGGCAAAATGAAAATTAAGGAAAACATGTTTTGTTTAAAAAAAAAAACATGGATTAAACATTGGGTATAGAAGAAGAAGAAGAAATGCAAGAAATACAAGTATGTCGCCATCATAGTCTATTATTGGAATCCCAAAGATCTAGTTGATGTCACTGTCTATAACCGGAATCCCCAACGCAACAACACCCTTATATCTCTTCTCTCTCTAGAATGCCAAATAAAAATATGGTCACCATCACCGTCCCTTTAAGTTCCTCTCTTTACTTATAAGTTAGAGTTTGAAGTTTTCCACTTTCAATGTGGAACTAAACTTTCAAGTGAAAAGTACTTTTAAGTGGGTTTGGTTTATGTTTAAGAGGGAACCATCAAATAATAAATGAATTGTTTTAATTCAAAATTTTCTTTAATTGTTTTATAAAACACCTTTGGGCTTAAGTCAATGTAATGAACCTATTTAGCCCACATAACTAGATAGTCCATAAGATTCTATTTCGAATCTTCAAATGTAAAACAAATATAAAAATTCCTCATAAGATTCAAAATTTAAATAAATTTAAAATTATGAATATCAATAAAACAATCTTCTAAGAGTTAAAAAAGAATTGTATAGGTATCGGTATCTAAAAGATTATGAACCGACCCTTAATATAACAATTCAGTATTCACAGTAGTTGGTCGACCAAAGTCTTATGAACCAAACTACTTTAATGTGAATCAATTGATATTGTCATCTACAACTCCTCCTATCATCATTGTTGTAACGGGTTGGCACTATTTTTGTCATGCACTATACTTGGATGCTCAAGAGTGTTCTAGAGAACTAGTCCAAATTCTCGTAGGAGGTAGCCCCACCCCACACTCAAGTAGGTGAATCTATCAAGTGTGTAGTGTAGTTAAACACACCACCCATAAGGGTTATAGATCCATTTAGAGTTTCAAGACTCATCTTTATTACATTACAATATGCACTGTCTACATCATAAGGATAGACACAAATCACAATGTCACTCAAGTTGCCCAGTGACTTGTTTTTACTTGTATGAACTTACTTCATGGGATCGCCTATCATATTAGTCAGGTTGTCATCACTATTAACCCATGATTTAGGCTTAAGCTCCATCCCCCTCGATGTTTCCATCACAACCCCCTGGTCAGTGGTTTAGTCAGAGGATCTGTTAAATTCTTCTATGACCTTACATAATCTATGAATACCACCCAATTACTAACTAGCTGCTTCGCCACATTATGTCTTAGGCGTATATGTTTTTTTTTCCATTATAGATTTTGTTATTTATTCAAGTAATTGTAGTTTGGTTATCACAGTATAGAGACACTAACGGTACCAGTTTATTCCATAGATGAATGTTAGTCAATAAGTTTCTAAGCCATTCAGTTTTAATACATGTCTTTTCTAAGGTAATAAATTTTGTCTCCATAATTGACATAGTCTTGTATGTTTTCTTGGTCAATTTCCATGAAATCACACCACCTCCTAATGTAAAAACATAACCACTAATAGGTTTCGTATTCATGAAAACTAAAATCCAGTTAGCATCACAGAACCCTTCAAATACTGGTGGAACACCACTATATAATAACCCTAGTTCAATAGTACCCCTTAGGTACTTTAGGACTCGCTTTATAACAATCTAATATTTTTCATTAGGTTTTAAGTGTACCTATTTAACCTTCCTATTGCATATACTATATCTAGTCTAGTGCTATTAGTTAATTAGGTAAACTATCTAATTATGTATATATATTTCTTCTGTACAAATGGTTGTCCTCTATTTTTCTTTAAATGTGCACAACTATTATAAGATGTTTGCACAGGTTTCTTTAACATATTTTCTACATAGTGTGATTGATTCAACATCAATCCTTCATTTGTTATGCAAATTTTTTTAATTCTTAAAATCACATATATCTCCCCTAGGTCTTTCATATCAAACTTAGATCTTATGAACTTCTTTGTATTTTTAATCACTTCTAAGTTAGTACCCATGATCAACATGTCGTCGACATACAGACAGAACATTACACCAGTTTTCCCAAAAAACTTGTTATACGTACATCTGTCTGAATCATTAATGATGTATCCATTTCCTACAACTATTTTGTCAATGTCATTGTTTTAATGCTTGTTTTATTCAATTGATTGATTTAACAAGTCTATACATTTTATGTTATTACCTTTATACCACAAATCCTGTAGCTTGTGTCATATAGATTTTTCTTCTAAATCACCAGTTAGGAATGCATTTTTTACATCCATTTAGTGTACAACCAATTTGTAGATTAATGCTATAGTTATCAATGTTTTAATGGTTGTTATTTTAATAACAGAAACATAGATATCAAAATAATCTATGCCATTTTTTTCTGTTACCTAAAGCCACTAATTTTGCCTTAAATTTATCTGTGGTTCCATCAGTTTTCAACTTCTTTTTGAAAACCCTCTTATTTCCTATAACCTTAGTAGTTTGAGAAAGATCCACTAGTTCCCAAGTGTGGTTTACTAGTATGGATTCTAGTTCACTATTAATAGCTTCTCTCCAGAAAATAGCATTCAATGAGGTCACTTGTTTATAGGTTAATGGGTCTCCATCCACCAAATGGCATATGTACTCACATGAAAGTAAGTTGTGTTCCAACAAATAGCTGATAATCATCACATAAATTTATTGTTTTCCTTATTCTTTTACTTCTTCTCGATTCTAATTCAGTTTCTTCCCCTATTGTTTTATCGCATTCTATAACTTCTTTAATTTAATTGGTAAAGGTTCTATTCTTCATTGGGAATATAGTCTCAAAGAATTGTTCATCTTTTGATTCTATTACTGTGTTTGGTTCTAAAATATTATTTCCTATTTTAACTACCAAAACCTATAGGCTTCACTTTTATGTGCATAGTCAATAAAGACATAATCATTTGTTTTTTGTCATAGTTTTCCTTTCTTATAATCAGGTAATCCTTCTTTGGTAAGACACCCCCACACTTTCAAGTATTTAAGGTTAAGCTTATAGTTTTTCCATAGTTTGTAATGTAACAACCCCAAAATTCACTACCTTATTTAGACGTGAAACTGGGCCGCTACTAAACCGGATCTATACGAAATTAGCTATAAATTTAAGTTTTTTACCTGAACATGTGATCTTCATAGAATACTTAACCTTAACCTTAAAACAACATAAGCAATAGAATCATAAACTATCAAATTTAACCATAATCTTAAAGGTACAACAGAAATAAACCATAATATATAAACATACCAATTATCATGTCACTAATCTTCCATTATCACATCTCAAATATTAAATCACAAAACTACAAATCTCAAAGTCTAAAATTAGAACTTAATACAACCCATTATAAAATTTAATACAAAGTAAGAGTCTAACAACGAACTAAAACGACTAAAAGAGAAAGCATCAACCGAAGACCTTCCTTTTGACTATTATGCACTCTAAATGGTAAACCTACACTAAACATCACCTAGGAAAATGGTATGGATGGGTGAGATCCACAACTCGTAAATAGGTACACAAAACCTACTACGGAAAGTGAATGAGTAAAGCACGAATCTTTCAATACAAAATACAATGTATATATTCATATAAAATACATATCAATGATAGTGTGTAGGCATGTATTAGTGTACAAATATCATTTACTAGTCATCACAAGATCTAAACATTCATAATTATGATTCTTCATGTAGGAACTAGGCATTACAATTCACATGTTCTTTTTATTCATGGTTTTCTTCTAAGATCTATATATGACAATATGCATGATTCTACCTACACATGACATTATTCTCATAACTATGCATGTTTTTATCTATACATGACATTCTTCTCATAACTACAATTGACAATATACATGACAACATGTGTTCACCAACGCATGGTAAATATTTCGTAGTTCATCCATAATAAAGATATCTAATATACATCTCAATGAGCACTTCTATTCATTTCTCATCCATAGACTATACTTTCCTAATGTGAATATTCATATACAAATCACTTCAAACTAGGTATGCATCATTCTTAAGTAATTAGCAATTATATTAACATATTTGCATAATGAGACATGAGATTCTACTTCTATATTTAATGAGTCAATTTTTATCTTAGTAATAATCATTTACCTTTTTATTTGTTATTTATAATAGGGTATTTATCATTCATCAAGTCTTTACTTGTCACTCATTAATTTTCATTTTCCTTATATTAGTATCTTACTTATCATTTTTCATTGGTCATTTAATACTTATTATTGATTTTTTTTAGCATCGAGTTGTATCCCAATAAAGGGATTATCATACATCTCCAGTTTTCTTACATAATTTAAGAACTCATATATCACATGTCAAGTATTACATATTATGTAACATTTGACATGCGATATAAAAGATAAAAGGTCTCTGACAGAACAAATTGCATAACCCACATAAGGGTCTCCAACATAGCATTTTATATATACAATATAAGGTCTCTAACATAACAAAACACATAACCCACGTAAGGGTCTCTAACATAGTATATTATAGTTTCATCTATTTCTCCCCAATAGTGAGGTCTTTTAATTCACTTATACTTTGACACATTGCATTATTCTCCAATGGCAAGGGCTTTCAACATATTGAATTATAACCCCAATAGCAAGGGTCATCACTTATACTTACTTACATTTTTGTTTCACTTGCTCATATTTTCTTTCGCATACTTATACTTTAGTTTACTTGCTTACACTTTGGCTCATTGTATTATTTCCCAATAGCAAAGGTCTTCACATTACTTATTCTTACTTAT
>JAOXJP010269233.1:0-20315 GCA_025762735.1 Platanus orientalis | reverse complement strand
ATGTCATTGACACAAAGTGGATATTCAAAAACAAGCTTGCTGAGCATGACACCATTACTAGGAATAAAGCTAGACTAGTTGCCAAGGGATATGCACACGTTATGGGCATCAATTTTAATGAAACATTTGTCCCTGTGGCAAGACTTGAGTCCATTAGGATCTTACTATCCATTGCATGCTATCTAAAATTCAAACTCTATCAAATAGATGTTGAGAGTGTCTTCCTAAATGGAATACTTCAAGAAGTATTTATAGAACAACCTAGGGGATTTGAAGATCCCCAAATGCCGAACTATGTCTATAGACTCAAGAAAGCACTTTATGGTCTTAAACAAGCTCCTATAGCCTAGTATGAAAGTTTCACAAAATTTCTTCTTGATAACCATTTTGATAGGGGGAGTGTAGATAAGACACTTTTCGTCAAAAGAAAAGAGGGCAACATACTCATAGTATAGACTTATGTTGATGACATCATTTTGGCTCAACCTATGAAGAAATGACACATGGTTTTGCTCAAACAATGAAGTCCAAATTTGATATAACTATAGAAGGAAAACTAAAGTTCTTCCTAGGGTTACAAGTCAAGAAAACTTTTAATGGAATCTTTCTAAGTCAAACAAAGTTTACCAAGGATCTTGTGTCCAAGTTTGGATTACAAGAATCTAAACCTGTTGAAACTCCAATCAGCACTAGTGACAAGATCACTAAAGATTCAGGGGGAGCAAATGTTGACCCCACCTACTATAGGAGCATGATAGGTAGCCTGCTCTACCTAACATTACATTTTGTGTGGGTGCATGTGCTAGATATCAAGCAGCACCAAAAGAGTCGTATCTTAAAGCAGCCAAGAGTATTATCCGATATGTCTATAGGACATCAGACTTTGGCCTTTGGTACCTATACAATACCACACCTGAAATTACCGAGTACTCAGATGTTGACTAGGTTGGTGATGTAGAGGACCGTAAAAGCACTAGTGGAGGATGTTTTTATATTGACAATAGTCTTGTCTCTTGGCACAACAAGAAACAAAACTCTATTTCGTTGTCAACTATAGAAGTTGAATACATTACAGCTGAAAGTGCATGTACTCAACTTTTTTGGATGAAGCAAATGCTTAGGAACTATGAAATTGCACAAGGCACAATGAGCTTGTTTGTGGACAATCAGAGTGTAATTGACATATCAAAGAACCTGGTTTAACACTGAAGAACCAATCACATTGATATTCAACATCATTTCATTATAGAATTGGTGGAGGACAAGAATGTGTTACTATCCTACATAAAAACAGAGGATCAACTTGCTAACATCCTAATAAAACCACTTAATTCTCGTCAGTTCAAATACCTCTAAAGTGCAATTGGTTTATGCACTATATAAACTAATCAAAAAATGGGAAAAAGAGGCAGGTGAGGTAGCTAAAGAAGCAGACAATAAAAGGGAGAGGATTTGTAAAGAAATAGGGAAATTGATCCCTGATCGATCACAAGATTGGTGATTGATCAGGTGTGATTGATCATGAAAAATCCATCATCGATCAGGGTCACGAATTTTGTAGCTCTAGGATTCGTGAAAACCAGTTTTAGAAAGATATAAAAGCTCTCAAAACCGTTCATTTCTCATTTCCTAAGAACCTTAAACTTCCCTCTTCTATTAGAAACCCTAGCCTCCATCCATCATTCTCTCACTGATTCATCATCATGCCTCGCTACAAGACAGTCTGGAAGAAGAATGCTTCTAAGGAAACATCAAGCTCCAAAGGAGGAGGTTCCAATGGGAAGGAACCAGTAAGTTCTCAAGCACCACCACCCAAGAGGATGAAGAAGTAAAAAGGTGATTCATACTCACCATTTAGGGATGAATTGAGTCAGGCACGCTATGAGACCACCTTCTCTACAAGGGGTTTAGTGATTGAGAGGACCGTGGCTCTTGATTCTCTATGAACCATTCAACTCTATGAGCATATCAATGCCTGTGGGTGGTTGCCATTGTTTTCAATCAAGGGACCTGTCCATGATGAAGCAGTAACAGTTTTTTATTCAAATATATTCAATGAGAATTTCTAGACCTGTTCTTTTTATTCCTTTGTCTACAAGATCCTGATTCTATCAACCCCAACTACATTTCAACCTTTTTTGGGGATTTCAAGGATTCCAGATGCGATCCCTTTTCCTCCTCTACAAATGTCCAAAGAGGACAAGGCAGTGATGATGATGCATCTATGTGGGAGTACCATTAAATGAACCACCAAGCTCACAAAGAGTCACTGCATGCTAGTTGTACAATTTCTATTTCATGTCTTTACCTACATCCTTCTTCCTAAGACACATAGGAGTCATCTCACCTTTCATATGGCATACCTAATCAACTCTATTCTATAAGGGAAGCGTATTGATCTCCCTTCCATCATTTGCTTCATTTTCTTGAGGGCCACCATTGTTGATCATTCCACATGTAGTTTACCTTTCCCAGTCCTCATATCATAGATCCTCAAGGCACAAAAAGTTCCTTTATAGTCTAGCGTTTGTGCTCACTAGACCTCTTCCCTTGGCCTAGGCACACTCTAGAGGATGCACTCTGGACACTACTAGAGATCAGTCTGTTGGCACTACTTTTCGTTCCCCTTCAGCTCGCTTTGCCTCTGCCTCTGCGAAGAAAAGAATGATAGACCTTCTAGAGAATATACTGATCAAGGTGAATAGGAGTCTAAAGAATTAGAAGGCTCTCTGCAGGAACCAGAAGGCTATAGTGACTTACTTATCGCTTGCCACTCTTAAGGATCCCATCACACTTATTTTCCTCAGTGAGGATGACTCTGAGGACGAGGTTGGAGGTGAGGAACATCTCAGTGAGGAAGAACTGGGAGATGAGGAGGAAAATGAGGGAGAAGATAGAGATAAGGATGATGAGAAAGAAAAGGATGAGAAGAATCAGAAGAAGAAGAAGAATCTGACGGTTTATGTTTTTTTTTCTACGGACTAGTACTTTGGTTTCTTTTTTTTTTTTTTTTTTTGGACTATATATGTTTTTTCCCTAAACTTAAGATTTGAGACCTTGAGTCCGAGAAGCCGTTGATATTTTCAAGAAAAAGTAATCATTACTTTTTCAAAAAATCATTATTTTCCTAAAAATCCTATAAGTAGCTTTGATTTTAGACCTTTCATTTGGAATATTCCTAATAAAGGGCTAAGACCTTAGGGTCCAAGGCCCTAGTCCATGGTCCACCTCCCCACCATGTCCATTCATTCTCTCACACCCTCTCCACCACCCATTTCTTACCCCATCTCTACACCACCCATTTTTTACCCCCTTTCTACCCACCCATTTCTTCACCTCCTCACCATAGCCACCAATCTTCACCCTTGCCACATGTCCCCCACATGTGGCTAAGACCCCTCCACCTTGCTTCAAATCCACCTCCACCACATTTTAGTGTAGGAACCACCAAAGCATGGTCATCCATGCTCACCATCACCATGACCCCCCATCCTTGCTTCCCACCTATAAACCCCCCTAATTCATCCAAAGGGAGAGGGAGAAAAATCTGAAGTAAGAAATTTCTGAGGAAAGAAAAGAAAAGAAGAGAGAAAAGAAAGGAAGAGAGAAAAGAGAAAGAAAGAGAGAAAGATGAAGGAAAGCTCCCCCTTGAGGTAGGTACCCCACCCCTACCCTTTTTCCAGGTCTCCCTTGTTGTTGTTTTTTTTACCTAGTGATAGTGAAGAGAGCATAACTCCCTCAATACAGAGAGTTAGAAGCTCAAATTTACACATTAAGTCACTAATATAGTGACCTACTCCTTTGTAACATGTTATAGCCATTGAATTTCATTTGACCCTAGAAATAGACCCCACTTGTTCACTGTTTTGGAGTGATTTTCCACTCCACAACTTGAGCTAAGTAGGGTCTTTAAATTTTAATTCATTTTGTGTTCAAGATTTTTCTTGATTCTTTCTTTCCTTTTTATTTAACTAATTAGCATGCTCTAGTTAATTTTTTTATGTCATTTATTTATGTTTCATTATTTTACTGTAATTTTGTTTGAATTAATTTTCTGTAGTTCTTGTTCTATATTAATTTTTTCCATTCTATTTGTTTTCTAAATAACTCCTTATGCACTTGTTTTCTTTCAATTTTCATACAATAGTCTTATAATATTGTCGAGATATTATGTGTAAAATTTGGACTCAACCCAATGGGTACAGCCCCCAGAATGGGTCCCACAACCCATGGACTTCATTAGGTGTTGTGTAGATTTGTCTTGAAATCACCCACTTCAAAAATTCATAGAAGGGTTTACACCCACCCATTGAGCTTAGGATTTTGCAAAGAGCTCTTTGGGACATTTATCCAACCCTCCAAAAAATTCCAGGGTCAGTGGACCTCAATAAATGACCCAAAAATGTGAAAAACTCAACTGCTAATTTCTCGCCTAAAACTAATACGCCTGAACGTTCACTTCTATAAAAGATCAGATGTACCCTGAAATTCAGGCGTAAGCTCTAAGATCTAGCATACCACCTTAAGTGTTTCAACCCCTAACCCTAGATACCCAATGGGCTCACAAGGGTCCTAAGATTATCAAAACCCCTCCAATAATAAGACTAGGCTCCTAGTCCTTCGAGGGTCCTAAATTTTTTCTTTTGTGAGAAGTTCAAGCATACCTTGAATATCAGGTGTATAGCCTATGTTCAGGCGTACTAACCTAAAAATCTTCAACTCTTGCCCCTGTGTATCTAATGGGCCCATAAAAATCCTCAGACCCTTCAATCATCTAAGGGAGGTATCTAAACTCCTAACCCTATTGAAACAACCAACATGATCCATTTTTAGGGTAGTACGCTTGAACTCACACTATTGTGAAAGTTCAGGTGTTCCTTGAATATCAAGCATATGACCTAATTTTAGGCATATTAACCTAAATCCCCTTTTTGTTCCATAACTCTGTGCCTCCAGTGGGCCTATAAAGACTCCCAAACCCTAAAATTTTTCTGATAAAACTCCCAAGTTTCTAATCCTTTTACAATTCTCAGTGGGCCCCTTTTTGGATAAGTATGCCTAAACTTTCACTTATGTGAAAGATCAAGTGTTTATCTAATATTCAAGCATACAAGCTATGAAATCCCCAATTTACCCTCCCCTTTGGAAAACAAAAGGTGTGTTAAAATTTCTACACTTCCAAAATAGTCTAAAACCAATCTTCAAGTTTTTGAAACCCTTGCTTAGCCTTTGTACATAGACTAGGCTCAGTATCAAGCATTTAAGTGTCTAACACCTGAGTTTTAGTTGAGAGACAACGCTAGTGTCGTGGCTGCTATATTAGCACGATCCAATTGCGTAACCTAACCTAATCACTACCTTTAAGCCCTTCTTAATCTTGTACAATCTCCACCTTATCTTAGGGTCACATCGCTTTGGTTCACGACCCAAGGACCCTAGGACTTGGCCATAGCCCAATTAGGTCCCTAAAACATTCACATTGGTATAACATAGTCTTGACCCCATTTCACTAATGCATTTCAGCAGTGAGGAGTACTCTATAAGTACATGAACACCTTAAAATAATCCTACCATAAATCACTCTTACAGTCATACGTACTTGGCTACTAAGATTTGCACACACAACAAACCCCTAGAGCTACATATAGTTTGATCCCGACAAAACCATAGGAACATCAAACCACACAAAATCGGGTATGTAGGCAGCTTGAGACTATATCTCAAGTGCAATTGTAGTGATTACACCACAAGGGTGGTCCAAACCGATAAAAAAATAATAAAAAACCACATACATTCATTTTCATTTGACACTTGAAAATTATTAGGCTAAAGGAGTCACCCTAAAAATATGGGTAATTGGGGCGCCTAACACCTTCCCCAATTACAACCAAACAGCTTACCCTAAATCTTAAGAATCCTAGACCAGTCCAAGAGTCATCCTAGGCCCAAGGGCCTAGCCCAGGCTGCAAAGCCCTCACCCCTCCATCTAAAATCTCAGAGTTGGTGGTGACTTTAAACCAAAGCCCTAGGCTAACCCATGTTAGCCGGGCACAGTCCGTAAAAGTGGGGCAGGCATACCACCTAGTCTTTTAGCGATGTCCACATGCATATTAAGGATTTCTTTGAAATTTGTGCATCCTTGAAATTTTATAACTTCTCTGATGAATCAATCTGCCTACGCTTATTTTCCTTCTCCTTGAAGGATAAAGTGAAAGGATGGTTGAACTCTCTTAGTGCCCAATCGATTACATCTTGGGATATGCTTGTTACAAAGTTTCTTGTTAAATTTTTTTCTATGGCCAAAACTAATGCTCTAAGGAGAAAGATTGTTGATTTCTCCCAAGCTGACAGTGAAAAGTTTTATGAGAATTGGGACTGTTTCAAGAATTTACTCATTAAATGTCCCCATCATGGTTTCAAAAATTGGACACTGGTTCAATACTTCTACAATGGCTTGACTCAAGCAAATAGAAGTTTAATTGAATCCACAAATAAAGGTAGTTTTCTTCAATTGAATGATGATGATACATATACTTTTCTTGATAGTCTTGTAGAGAACTCTCAATAGTGGGAGTTTTCAAGTTACAAAGATAGATCTTCAGCTCTAACTCCCAAGAAATAAGGGTTATTTGAAGTCCGTGATGATGTGGATGTTAAAGCAAGGTTAAAAGCTTGTACCCACAAGGTAGAAGCCTCAACTTTGAGCAAAACCATGGAGTCAGCAAACTAGGTGGTGTAACAACTAGAGGTTTGTTCTATATGTCTCAGTCCTTTACATTCTTCCCAAGTGTGCCCTTCCATGGTAGGATCCTTTGAGTGTACTGTTGAGCATACAAATGCACTTAACAATAATTATAGGAAACCATTTGGGAGTGCCTTTAATGAGGCATACAACCATAAATTGAGAAATCACCCAAAGTTCTCCTAGAGGCAAAACTAGCCTCCAATCAGTGTTGGTGGACAACTTTCATAGCCCCAACCTCAATTTCGTCCACCTCCATAGTGTCCTCCAATGTTACATACTCAATCTCCATTTGTGACAGACCAAAGACAGCCTCAACAGCCTACCTTGGAGGATACACTCAAGGCCTTTATGCAACAAAGTCAGCAAGTCATGCAATCAAATCACCAATCCTTACAAGAGGTGAAAGCTTCAGTCCAGTTGAACTCATAGTCTATTTCAAAGCATGAACAAAAAATAGGTTAACTGGATATATAGTTTTCTAAAAGGGAAAAGGGTAAATTCCCAAAAACCCATCCCCAACCCAAAGGGGCAATTTAGAAATTCTACATCTTATAGTTCACCAATTAAGTGAGAACATGTACAGTCAATTATTACTCTGAGGAGTAGGAAGCAAGTTGACAACCAAGTTCAACTTCCTATTGAAACAGTGAGCAATGAAAAGGCTCCTAAGGATGCTAGTTCATCTACTTCTCAACCTCTCTAGTTGCACCCTTACCTATTCCAGACTACGTCCCTAGGCACCTTTTCCTCAAAGATTGCTCCCAGCAAATAAGGGAAATTATAATGAGATAATGGAAGTGTTCAAATAAGTCAAAATCAATCCTCATTTTCTTGATGTCATCTAGAAAATCCCTTCTTATGCTAAATTCTTGAAGGATTTGTGTACAATCAAGCGGCGCTTGAATGAACAAAAGAAAGCCTTCCTCACTAAGCAAGTAAGCCTAATCCTTCAGTTCAAAACCCCACCTAAATACAAAGACCTTGGTTGTCCTACCATTTCATGTATGATTAGAGATCACCATATCGATAGGGCTTTGTTGGATTTAGGGGCAAGTGTGAACTTGCTTCTATATTTAGTTTATCTATAATTGGGGTTAAGTGAACTGCAACCCACTCCTATGACCCTCTAGTTGGCTGACTAATCAATTAAAATCTCTAGAGGAGTTGTAGAAGATGTTCTAATCAAGGTTGATTTTTTTACTTTCCAGTTGACTTTGTTGTCCTCAATACTCAGCCTGTTTAAAATAAGAGTGGATCAATTTCGGTTATTCTAGGTCATCCATTCTAGGCCATTTCCAATGCTTTAATTAACTGTCACAACTGGATGATGGAGATTTCTTTTGGAACTATAACTGTAGAGTTGAACATTTTCAACATAAGCAATCAAATTCTTAAACAGGACGATTTTGGAGAAGTGAATATGATTAATACACTTGTACAAGACCACTTTCTCCAGTCTAGCATTAAGGATCCCCTTGAGTCATGCCTTGCCCATTTCGGTTGAGATTTTGACATTGAACATTCCATTGATGAGGTAAATTCTCTTAAATTCCAACCCCCTCATGAGTGTCAATAGATGGCAACCAAAGGTTCTTCCTCTAACGTTATCCTCATCTCCCCCACTCCCTTCTATTGTAGAGCCACCTAAGATGGAACTAAAATCACTACCTAAGTCCATCAAGTATGTGTTCTTAGGTTCAAATGACAATCTTCTTATCAATATAGCTTTTGATTTGACTGATCATCCTTTGTGGTCAAAGTACTTCAAGACCAGAAAGAAGCTATTGGATGGACTATAGTATACATTAAGGGAATCAACCCCTCTATGGTCATGCACAGGATTCACTTGGACCAAGATTCTCACCCATCATGGGAATCATAGATATGGTTAAACTCTGTCATGTAAGAAGTGGTGCGTACAGAAATTTTGAAACTATTGGATGTTAGAGTCATTTACCCGATATCGGATAGCAAGTGGGTCATTCTAGTCTAGGTTGTCCCCAAGAAGTCTAGCATCACTATAGTACAAATTGAGCATGATAAGATGGTTCCAACGTGTGTCTAGATAGGTTGGAGAGTGTGCATTGACTGTAAGAAACTCAATGCAATGACAAGGACATATCACTTCCCTCTGCCATTCATTGATTAGATGCTTGAGAGGTTAGCTGGCCATGCTTATTATTACTTTCTTGATGGTTATTCCAACTATAACTAAATTCCCATAGCATCGGAGGATCAAGAGAAGACTACCTTCACTTATCTTTTTGGGACATTTGCCTACGTATGCATGCCCTTTGGGTTATGCAATGCTCCTGCCACCTTTTAGAGGTGTATGGTGAGCATTTTCTCTAACATGGTTGAACATTTCCTTGAGGTGTTTATAGATGATTTTTCAGTGTTTGGTTCTTCTTTTAAGGACTGTTGACACCATTTAACCTTATGTTAGTTCCGTATAAGGAGAAGAACCTTGTTCTAAACTGGGAGAAATGTCATTTCATGGTACGAAGTGAAATTGTTCTTGGGCATGTGATATCCCAAAGAGGGATTAAGGTTGATAAAGCCAAGGTTGACCTAATTTCCAATCTTCCACCACCTCGGATAATGAAAGAGATTAGATCCTTCCTTTGCCATATAGGTCTCTATAGGAGATCCATCAAGAACTTCAATAAGATTTCTAGACCTTTGTGTCATTTACTTGCCAAGGATACACCCTTTGAGTTTGATGATGAGTGTTTCTATGCATTTGAGAGCTTGAAAACCGAATTGACCTCCGCCCCTATCATTCAACCAACTAATTGGACTATACCTTTCGAGATTATGTGTGATGCATCCGATTATATGGTTGGAGCTGTTCTCGGATAACGAATTGCTAAACTCCCCCATGTCATCTACTATGTAAGTAAAACTTTAAATGAAGCCTAACTCAATTACTCCAATACAGAGAAAGAGTTATTGGTTGTTGTCTTTACACTCAACAAGTTTAGATCTTACTTGTTGGGGTCTAAGGTCATTATCTACTCGGATCATGCTACATTGAAGTATCTTTTATCCAAGGAAGATGTTGAACCACATTTAATTCGATGGATACTATTGCTATAGGAGTTTGACATTGAAATTCGGGACAAGAAAGGTTCTGAAAATGTTGTAGTAGACCACTTGTCTAAGATGATAGTGGAGTTTGATAGTGATTCACTGCCCATTGCTGAGACTTTCCCTGATGAGCAGCTCATGCATGTTTCCCAATTGCCTTGGTATACAGATACTGTGAACTATCTTGTGACTAACCAAATGCCTCAAGATTGGTTAAAACATGATAAGTCAAATTTTTTATCCGAGGTTAGATATTTTTATTAGGATAATCCCTATCTGTTCAAGGATTGTCTAGATTAGTTGATAAGGAGATGCATCCTAGAGTCTGAGTAGCAGAGTGTCCTTTCTTTGTGTCATGATCATGCTTATAGAGGGCATTTTAGCTCTAGGAAGACTGCTTCCAAAGGTTTATAGTGTGGTTTTTATTGGCCAACTCTCTTTAAGGATTCTCATTCATAATGTGTTGCTTGTGAGCGTTATCATAAATTATGAAGTATTTCCAAAAAGAATATGATGTCTTTAAATCTAATTCTAGTTAGTGAGCTTTTTGATGTATGGGGCATCGACTTTATGGGATCATTTCCTAATTCTTTTGGAAACCTCTATATCCTTGTGTTAGTAGATTATGTTTCCAAATGGTAAAGGTTATTGCTTATAAATCCAACGACCACAAGGTTTTGGTCAAATTGTTTAAAGAGAATGTCTTTTCTTATTTTGGCACCCCCAAGACCATCATTAGTGATAGAGGGAAACATTTTTGTAATAAGATATATGAGCAAAGAATGAGGAAATATGGTATCACGTACAAGATTGCTATACCTTATCGTCCTCAAACAAGTGGACAGGTGGAAATATCTAAAAGGGAGATTAAATGCATTTTAGAGAAAACAGTGCATCCTAATAGGAAAGATTGGTCGCTAAGGCTTAACGATTCATTGTGGGCCTATAGGACTGCATTTAAGACACTCATTGGAATATCCCCTTATAAACGTGTTTATGGGAAAGCTTGCCATTTGCTAGTTGAGCTTGAACATAGAGCCTATTGAGCTATTAAAATTTGAATTTTGAGCTCAACAAAGTTGGAAATATTAGGAAACTCCAACTCAATGAGTTAAAGCAACTTAGGAAGGATGCATATGATTGTGCAAAGTCCTATAAAGATAGAATGAAGAAAATTCATGACCAAAGCATTTTAAGAAAACATTTTGATGTTAGTCATAAGGTTCTTCTCTATAACTCTAGATTGCATATCATTCTAAGCAAACTTAGATCTAAATGGTCAGGGCCTTTTATTGTGAAAACTATCTATCCTCATAGGGCTGTTGAGATAGAAAATTCTAAGGATGGTATAGTGTTTAAAGTCAATGGCCAACGTTTGAAACCATTTTTAGAACTTAAGAGTCTAGATGTAGGACAAATGCTTCTAAAAAATCTTTTTTATTAGGATTGATCTTTTGATTTGCTAGCTCTGATTGTATTTTTAAAAAGTATAAAATAAAATTTTGAACTTTTTCTTCAATTTTTTGCTTGTAGATTGGTTTGTCTTTCTTTATTTTCTTGTTACATGTAATGTTTTATAGGAATGAGAATCCATTCAGCTTGATGAGGTATTTTTACTCCTCCTTGCCCCCCCATTTTCATTATACTTGTTTCTCATGTTGCTTATGCATACTTTGCTCTCTCATCATGCATAGCACATATTTGAAAGTACCATTTGTAACATTGAGGACAATGTGTGGTTTAAGTTTCAGGGTGTATATGAATTTTTATGGTATGCTTGGTTGGGTTGATGGTTGATTCTGGTTGATTCCTTTAAAAAAAATTGAGTTCCTTGTCAATAAATGAAACAATTTTGTTAATTATGTGAACAAGGTATGAGATGCATTTAATTTGTTTTCTTTCTTTCAAAATTCTATTAAATCTGGTCTTCTTAGGCATATCACAAGAAATTGAGTTTTATTTATTATTCAACTCTTTGAGAAAATATAAGAAAGGTTGCATATTGAACTCTTACACTATTGTCAGCACCCAAATTGACTGGTTAGTTGATAGAATAAGGACAACATAACAACATTTAGGCATCAATACCCTAAGCTCCCTTGGTTTAGGAAGAGCAAACTTGGACTCTAGGAAATTAGGCATTCACAAAGAAGTCTCTCTGAATATTTCGGTCGTGAATGAATCAGTCAAAACACCTCATTATAGTCCAAATACACCATTTCAGGTCAAACCTTAATCCTTCCACCAAAGCATCAATAGGACTTTGAGGGTCCACATATGAGAGCTCCATCCATGTTATCTGCCATGTTTTCCACCTCTATAAGTCTTCCCTCAACAAAGCATCATAGCTAGAAAAATTACCATTTTGCCCATTTACCTCCAAAAGCCCATAATTCACTATCTACCACTCAGATCACTGAATTTCTCTAGCCTATATAAGCCTTCTTGTGGTGAAGCATCATAGGCAAAGAATCCTCATTTTCACATTTTTCGACCCGTGGGCAAAAAATTACTATTTTACCCTTTTCACCTCAGATAATTTACCCTTGGACCCTCAAAGGATCCCCAAAGCTTCCCTCATCACCTGAATAGTGTAATTTCAAATCCTATGCATCCTTACTTCTCCCAATTCTAAGAAATCCATCATAGAGTAGATATTGCTCGAGAATGGCAATAGGCAATTTCTCAACTTATGATAACCCTGATCAAGAAATGACCCTTGAAAAAGCTCTCAAAGATTCGTCCGACCTCCGAATCCAAAAAGGTCGATCACCATATCTCAGCCTCGACCTTTGCTTCAAATATTTAGGTCTGAGAAAAGAGTTTCAAAATCTCAAACCTCTATGAAATCTCAAATCTTCCCTAAGGGGTCGAAAAGCTGTTTAGCTGCACTTTACTCATATGGAGTTAGAATGTTCTCCAGACCTCCAAATCAGGATCAGTCGATGTCCATCTCTCTAGAAACATGAGGCCTTTAAGAAAGTTGTCTAAGGAACATGAGCTTTCATAGGACTTATCTGCTCAAATTCCCTTAAATTCTGCGAAAAGAGCAACAAATCAAGGCAAAAAATTAAGTGCTTAATCGACTCCCGGGAGTTCACCCAAACTCAGAAATTTTGTTTGTCAGTGGCTATCCCACAATAAATTCAAAACCTTCAAAGTATCAAAGTTATAATGGATTATAGAAATCCTGTATTCCTAACCATCATTTATGCTCAAGCCAAGATAAAACACTTTTCGTCTGTATTTGGCATACGAAATGCCCTCAAAAATTCTCTCAGACTCGGAATGCAGCAAGGTCAGGCCAATTTTCTTAGTATCACCCTCGCCCTCAAAAGATCATTTCACAAACTTGAGCATCAGAGAATTTTTGGCAGCTCAATTCCACCAACCTTCAGGCAGCTATAGAAACTCAATCACTCCAAGTGACCCTGCTTCGAAAATCCTCTAGCAACTACCCGAGAATCCAGCAACCAACCTATTAGTTCCTATAGCTCTGAGATTCCCCAAGCTTCAAATCTCCTAAACATGGCCTATGACAGAGATCTACAAAAAAAAACCAATGGCATCTCTAGTCCAAAGTTCTCCAACTACCCAAAAAAGGGTTTTTTACCCAATTTTCTGCTCAAGCATCGTAATTCAGCATAGTCAGAGGCTATGGCTCACCTGGAACAAGGACCATCTTTCATCTAAAAATTTTCTAGGATTAATTTTACCATCTTTCCCTTTCAAAATACATTTGAGAGCTTTTCATGTCACAAAACTCTGATTTCACCTCCTTGCCCTTATTGTAATTTGGTTCTGACTGGTCCAGTGTGATAAGCATATCCATGACCCTGAAAGTAGACACTAATTTTGCCGACTTCCAAGATTGAGAGCTCACATGAGTTGACGGCACAGTGAGGGTTCAAAAACCCTAAAAGCATTTAATGCACATTAATGAGCTGAGACTTTTCAAGCTTAATTCATTAATGAAATTTAATGCATGCACACCTTATGCCTAAAGTTGCTAGCCCTTCGATTGGGATTTCCCCATGTGAACCCTCACCTCTTACGCTTAGATCTAGGACCTAAATTTCAAATCCCTAGTGTCTTCTCTAGGTTAACCCCCGGTTAACCCCCATATGGCATCTAAGTGCCTTCCCTTGATATTTGCAACCTATCACACCCTACCAAATGGCATCATAATCTACCCCTTTATCCACCTCACCAATCCAAGTGAACAAGCACACTCTCATCCTCATCCTCCACCTAAGATATCTGAATTAATCCTATCCTCCCTTGTCCAAGTCACCAAGCACAAAACCCTTTAACGTAAACCATCCATCCAAAATCAATCCTAGCCCTACACCTAAAACTAGCTAACCTAATCCTGGCCCTCCATCTAGATATCTTTAGGTTCAATCCCAACCACCCACCACTTTATATTGGGGCTATAAATAGCCCCAATTTTGTGCAACAAGGGGTTGGAAACAAAAAAGCCTAAAAAAAATAGAAGAGGAAGAAGAAGAAGAAAGAATAAGAATTTCTCAACCTCAAGCCCTAGTTGGCTCAAGGTCAGCCTAAGCCCTATTCAATTTTATTGTTCTCATGTGCATATATTCAGTTAATAAGTTTTGATGCTGTCCAAATTATGAAATCTAGCTTCTTCAATTCGGGTTACAGAATAGAGGCTCAACAGTCTCTATTTGCTTTAATTTTGAGCATATTTAGTGTAGAATTATTGTGAATTTTATACTAATCTGTTAGATCCCAAATTTTAGTATGTTACACTAGATACATATTCCTAGTTACCTATTTAATTTCATAATTTTCTAATCTATAGAAAGCCTCAAGATGGTCCCCTAAACAGACCCCAAAATCTGGGTACTGTGTGACCTAGATTCAACTAATTTTTTGTCAATTTTTGTTTGAATTTTGTAGAAACAATCTTGAGCCAAATTTTGGATATGTTGTTCCTTTGTATATTTCCTATCATTATGCTTAATTTCAGATTTTTCTCAAAACCCTAAGGGTCTAAATTTCGAGAAATCCAGCTACTGGATTTACCCCCAATAACTAACGCTTGAATTTTACAGAATTAAAATTCAGGCATTGAACAAACAGACATTAAGGGAACAATCAGACATTGAGATCTAGGACCTACCCCAGGGAGCCCTATTTTCCTTAAGCCTGGATCTAGGCACCTACAACCCTCTAAAATCCAATCTTGTGCTTCTCCACCTCTGTGGACCCTTATTTCCCTCCTAACACCTAAATTTAATTTCAAGCATTGAGGGGAGAAATTCAGGTGTTGGAGTGGATTCCAGGCATTAGGCCTAGCTTAAAAATCATATTTTTTAAAAATAGTTAAGTGTGTATGCAACCTAGGTTCAGTGCAAAGACCTAAGAGAACCCTACCCCTTTGGACGCCACCTATGTGGCCCAAAAACCAAGATTGGTTGCTGACTCTAGTACCTAATGCCTAAATTTACACTAAATTAAATTCAGGCATTGAACATTTAGGTGTCAAGCTAAAAAACAGGCGTTAGGCCTATGACAGATGACCAAGTTGCCCTCTTTGGGAGAGCATATCTCCACATGGATTAATGTCATGTCCCATAAGGTTGCATAATGTAAGCTTAGGAAACATCCTCTAACCTAATCCAGTGGTCCTACAGAACTGAGACCCACCAAACCACCATTAAAAACCACATCAAAGTGCTAATCTGATCAACTTCCAACTCCTGAATTTCACCCTAAATTAAATTCAGGTGTTGAGTTAAAATTCAAGCACTAAGCCTAAAACACAAAAAAACACAACCTTTTTCTTTTTTCCCCTTTTATGTCAGGGTTAAGTCCAGCCCTAAAAAGCCAGACAATGAACAATTTGGAGGGGTACACCATCCCTTTAAAAGTCTCACCCATTAGGGGTCTCCTGTAATTAAAATAAGTTGGTTTAAAAGGCAGTTTCTAAATTTTTTAGGAACCAACGCCTGAATTTGACCTTGAATAAAATTCAGGCATTGAAAATGCAGGTGTCGAGGATAAATTCAAGCATTAGGCCTGAGAAAAATCCAGAAAACAACAACCCATAGTATTTATAAGCATAGACTTTAGCATACCTTAAGACGTGTATGAATGAGAGAAGCCTCCCTAGAAAAAGCAGGTATTTGGGGTGCCTAACACCTTCCCCAAATGCAACCAAACAACTTACCCTTTATCTCAGGAATGTAGACCAGTATTAGCAGTTAAACCCCTAGAGCTTCAGGTCTAGACTTCTCCTTTACCAAGAAGAGGAGAACCAATGTCCAACTTCATCAGTTAACCATGAGTTGGTGGTGACTCTAAGAAAAGCCAAACCCTCTCGTAAAGGATTAGCAACCTCTCACGCACTGTCATTGCATACTAAAGAGTGGACCTAGAAACCACGGGCGGGCGGGGGAATCCAAATCCCACCCCCGGACCCCAACGTCCACAGAATGGCAACTCCGCTAGGGACATGTTTAATCTCTACATGTACATATCTTAAAATATGCTAAATACATGCTTTACATTGTTTATACAAATGCTCGCATGTCTACTTGCTTGCTCACATTTCTACTTTCTTTCTCACATGTTTACTTGCTTGGATTAGACTTAGGTCACTCCATTAATTAGTTAAGATAACATTCCATCTTCAACACTCATTCCAAATTTCCATGCTTCGGATAGAGACTATGCTCACTTTAGTTTTAGGGCAGCTTGAATTAGTTAGTAGGACTAAATTCACATTGGAATAAACTTGTATGTATACATCTCTATCATTTTTCATATTTGCACAAAATGAGTCCGAGGACACGACATTGCACTAATACATCACTCTCATTTACCTTATCTAGGTCATTACCCACCAATGGAATGACATTGGATCACCACATAGGATGGGAACAACATCTAAGCAGTTGTTATTATGTCAATGCAGCCATTTTGAGTTACCCAAGCCAGTTATCATCCCATGATCCCATCTTTCTCAGGGAGTTGTTACGACTAGTACACTCATCTTTTAGAATCTCAAAGAAGCATACAAATTTAGTCATTTTTAGGTTAGAGTTATTTAGGCTACACTCAATAACTTAGAGGTCTAGTTTTAGGAATTGTTTGCCAGATTGTGAATGATTGCTTGTCTAATTGCTTGTCTAAATTTTAGGAATTCATGTCCAACTTTTAAAATTAGTCTAAATTTATTTTTTTAGATATTTAGGACCGGATTTTACTTTCTTGTCTAAATTTGGGTATTTCTCACCCCTTTTGCCTAATATACATAACACGGAAGAGTAGATGGTGTAGACATCCTATGAATGAAATAAAATGCAAACCATTTCATAAAATAAAAAATGAATATACATCCCTAAACATCCAAAGATAAAATCAACCATGTACATATCCAAATGTATCTGAGTCCATCTCTCAAAAGATAATCAAAAGAAAAAATTTTAAAAATCCCATCTATCCGAGTCAGTCATCAAAGTCGTTGTCCACCTACTCCATAGTCCCTTCCTCCCCATGTGTTTCGACCAGCGGGTGTAGAAGCGGCCTCTGCCAAAATGGACAATGTCGTCACCCCAACCATAAGCATTTCCCTCTCTAATCCCAAGTAGACTATCATCTATCTACAAATGAGCCACCTCTACGATGCCACTGGGCACCAGCTCTATGTGCACCTCAAGCTCTATCCCAACCTTAATGGAGGGCATCTCGGTGTCCCCCGTATCACCGCCCACATCCCCTAGAACAAGGATCTTCCTTATAAATTGTAAAACAAAAAAAACACACATAATTCAGAATTTTTAACAAAAATACTTTTGAAGAAAAAAGGAATTTAACTTTTCATCCTTACCTCCTTGTGGCTCTCCTTCAAGGCCACAACCTCCATCAGATGGGCTTGGTGTTTTTGTCCCACCAAGTCAAAGCACCTCGCCAACTTTTGGAGGACACTCAAGTGCACCTCCCTTGAAACCTGTAATAAGTACACAAAACTTTGTCAAAAATCTTAAAATTCACAAGTTTTAAAGAAACATTAGTAAACTAAACCAAATCATACCTTGGTCACTGCCTCAAGAGGTACCCACCTCTCGGGGAGCTCAGCATTGGGCAAAAGGCTCCTCGCTAACCCCACCCTCAAGATTGGTCACCGTCACCACCTTAGGTATCACTCCTACCAAGTCAAGCTCAACTATAGGAGCCTTTCTCTTCCTTCCCCTCCTGGTAGGAGATGTGGGTTCCGCTATAAGTTGGGCCTCGGCTGCCTGATAAATCCAAACAAATCAAAACATCATCAAATGTTTTAAGGAAAAAGTGAGGTAAATGAAATATAACAAAGTTTTGCATAAAGATAAAATAAACTCACCTGGGGCTCGATAGGGCCGCCTAAAGGACTATAGGATTGAGTGGCCCACCATTCACTGTAATCTTTGGCCCAATCCAAGCAATCAAGGCATCAGTGCCTGTCTCTCATCTACCTGTCTCTCCCTCGGTATGGATGACCCGAGGAGGTGATTGCAGGGCCACAAAGTCTACTCCTACCCCGACCTGGTGCCAGCACCTCTCCCCAAGGTACATGGTAACCTCATCAATGGCAACCAACACGATCCTCTAATTAGAACAAATCTAGGCTAAGGTCTAGTCAAGAGAAGCATTTCTCTCCAAAACCCATCGGGTCCATGGATGCCAGTTAACTTGCATAAAGCACAATAAGAGTTAGATAATGATTTTCAAAATAAACAAGTCAAATAAAGCAAAGTATTGTGTACTTACCTGAGCAGTAGTCAGGAGATCCAAGTCTCGTCGAAAGGTGGAGATGGGTTTACTAAAGTTGTGATGGGTGTTCAAAACCTTCCACCTTGCAATGCAAGGGAAAGAAAACACCTCCTCACCCTTCCACACATGGGCCAAGGATGGAAAGTGTTTATAACACCACACTTGCAAAAGAGAAAATCCAGAAGTTCAGTGTCATTAAAAAAAAAATTAAAAGAAAGTAAATGAAAGAATAAAAGACATAAATAAACAAAATGAAAGCAAGATATACCTCTCATAAGAAGTACAACCCTAAGAAAGAATGAGGGCCCTGCCCAGCTAAGATCTCACTCATGTTGGTGTACATCCACCCGAGAGCAGACATACCTCAACAACGAGTGCCAACTGCACCCAAGTCCTCCAAGGCCGGCAGCAAGTGGAAGTACACCCTATCGTTCTTCCCGCAAAAGATAGAGTGGGTCAGCATGTAAACGAGGAAGGTACAGGTGGAGAAGTCGATCTCTGCCTATGTGCTTTGATTGGTAGCCCACACGTACTTCTTCTTAAACCATGAGGGAAGGACACACTTTGTGCCCTTGTAGTACTTTATGGGTTGTGGCCTTATGCATCTCACCAATAATTCCACATCAAAATTGTTAGTGGTAGGTGGTGGCGTGCCATCCATCGAGAGGCCGGTCATCATATAGAAGTCTATGGGAGGCATGCCTATCTCTCCCATAGGAAGGTGGAAGGTGTGGGTAACCGGCAACCACCTCTTAGCTAGGGCCATCATCAAGGCCTTGCCTGCCTTTAGCATAGTCAGACTCAAGAAAGGGCCAAATCCTAAGGCTCGCACTTTATCTTGCACATTAGCGCACATCTGCTCCCATAATGCTTTGACCCCAAAACAAGAGCCATGTTGCTTTACTCTCCCCTTAACCTGCACAAGGAAATACATAAAAATATGTTAAAACAATGTTTAAGAATAAAGAGAACCTAAAAGAATCAAAAAAATTAAAAATTGCAATTATGGGTCTCAGACCTAATGCCTGTATTTTTGTCCAACGCATGAATTTTCAATGCTTGGTTTTTAAAAGATTGAAAATTTAGGTGTTACACCTATAATTTAAGGCAATAACTATAACGCCCCCAAGTCACCCCCTTATGGGTAACTCGGATCGCTACTTCGATCTTACTATAATATCATAAACATCCATGTATTTTTATCATAGTCTTATGTTATAATTTGATCAATAACATGCAAAAGCATAAACCATTAACACCAGCTCATGTCTTACTAAGACATAGCCTATCATCCAGTCCATAACGCATGATTCAAAAACCTTTACCTTTAGCAGAAGCACTAATCACTCACATTCTATATCCATAAAACATTTCATTCAAAGTTATATAGTGTAGTGGAAATGTGAATTTATCCAACTACTCAATGTAAGGTGATTATGAGCATGATAAACGGAGTACCCACAATCACATGATATCCACAATTCTATAATAATGATCTCAAATCCTATTGCATTTAATCCATAAATCTAAAATTATTACATTTCCCAAGTAAAGTCTCAAATAGAAAATGTAATAAAGAAACGTCTCTCTAATCGGATCCATCATCATCCAACAATGACCCGATCACTCCGCCAATTCGTCCAAACCTGTGTCAATTGGGATAAGCTTGATAGGCTCAACAAGTACAAATGCAAACCTGAGC
>JAOXJP010269223.1:0-20316 GCA_025762735.1 Platanus orientalis | reverse complement strand
AATATAAATATACATAAAATAAATGTGATAATGCTCATTTTGATTATGATAATTATGTAATTTTAAGCAATTATCAAGGATGCCACCTGACGAGTTCATCGCCTCCTGATGCACGAACACCCAATTTTGACGGTCCCATGTATCCCTCAACTCCATCCACCCATATTGCTTTAGCTTAGTTTCTTGTAGACACAGTAAAGCCACCTTTGTACTTTTGCACATCTCTTTCACCCCTAGTCTTCTCTCTTGACTCCCTAACCCTCTAACATTCCAGAAAAGGCAATTCATCATCGGAATAGTTTGCAATATAGGCACCCTCCTTCCTTCACTCTCTTCTATATGATTTTGACCCATTCTATTCTTCTTCCTATCCTTATCATAATTGACAGAGAATCTCATGTGTTGAAGTTCCGTGTAATGAAGTTTTCTTTCCTCCTTTGGCATACTGCCTCTTCTACCCATGCCGTTGTGTCTCCTTTCAATCTCACAAAATAACCCCGCCACGTAATACTCCATCCCAACGAAAGAAATGCCCATCCTCTTGATGAGCTCTTTAGTTTTCCTCACTACTCATTCTGAGATTGGTGATGGGGGGAGAATGCAAAGAGGTTTTTCCATCTCACTGTCTCGAGTTTCCATCAGATCCTAAGCTTCAAGTATATTGTTTGGATCAAATCAACTCCGACTTCTGAAATGTCTTATAAGCCTTCTTCTACCGAACCATCTACTCTTAGACCCCATTTGACCAAAGAGTGCCTTTCTCTTCTTAGGTAGTTACTACCATCCTCATCATCTTGCTCAGGCTTCCTCGCATTCGAATATTCTTTGATCATTTTTTCCTCCCTTTGTTCCTTTTCTGACATCCACAATAGATCCTTCTTGTGCTCCTCACTCTCAACCTCTCCTAACGTGGGCACGGGTGAAGAGCATCCCCCCCTGGATTTCGTATCTTGCCCTCCTTAGAATCACTGTCTTCTTCTTCCTCCCCATGGATTTGGATATCCTTACCTTTGCCAGAATCATGGTTAGCTCCTAGCCTCTCTTGTGTTGCACTTTCCTTGATCGAAATGCCATTGGTTCGTCATTGTTCACTAGTATGCTCACTCATCTTCTTACTCAGTTAGGCATTTTCCTTCCTCATCGTTGATGCAGCACAATAGAGATGATACCAAAGTTGATGTAGAATTATAACAAAAAATATCAATAAAACCCAAAGTGATGTAGTAGAAACAAGAAAAGAGAAAAAGAAAAGATAAAAACTTGATTTGAAGCTTTTCCAAACCCAAAACAGGGATCTTGGCCTCCACTAAGCTTGAATAAACCCAAGGAATCCATTTTTGGAGAAAACCACTCCTGATCATTAAACTTCACAAAGGAAGAACACACTAGTTAATAACTAGAACGCAAGAAAATTCTGTATTCATCAATTTCATTCATTGTAAAATTATAGGGAGGGGTTGTCTTTAAATAGGCTTACAACCTTAAACAATTAAAAACTTGCTAAAATTGAAAACTTCTTAAAATCCTAAACTTACTAGCCAAGTTTTCTAAAATATAAAACTAAAAAACTTTCCTAAAATTAAAACAACTAAAACTTAAAAATTTATAAAAAAAAAAAACTATTCCCGTTTTTACTAACACCTCCTTAGTAATTTGGTCATAACTTACCCAAATCAAATCGGATTTGCGCAATCTTGGTTTTGTTAGAAAGGTAACTGAATAACCTATCTAATGACACCAAAATCAAGCAAAACTTGCTCTTTGAAAAAGTGGGCTAAACATAAAAAACGGGATTACTCTTAAAAAAAACCAACATCTTGGTACTATTGGCCTTATTACATGGACACATAAAATAAATGTTACCCTTTATAAGACCCTTACTAAACCACATAAAATTGCATCTTCCATATATCGCTCTATACGTGGACCCCACCTTACTCCCATGCCCTCATCAATAGTCTTTTCGGAGACCTCCTTTCTATGAAAGATGCTGCCTCTTCTGGTCGAGAGAGCCATAATTTTGTCTTTAGTAGATTTTGGCCTCTCAAGCCTAATCGTGGGCTCCTTCGTGTACTTTAAATGGGTTGGGCCCTCTTGTTTGTCCATCTTATGGGTTTCCGAAAAGCAAGGCTCAAATGCCCTCCCTAAGCCCATCAATTAGACGGATATTTGATAGTAGATAGGTCGGTCCTCTTGTCATTCTGGTTCTGTTGACCTAACTTTCCGAAATCAACCAGTGCCTTGTCATGCTCAACTACCTTACTGACATCTCTTTTCCCTGTCCTCCCGCTCTCCACCATCGTCCAACCTTGCTTCTCCACCTCTTTACGATTTAGACCATGCTATCTAGCATTATGAATTTGAGCTACCATATCCATTATGCTTTTGCTCCCATTCCTACCTTTCCTCCGTACATTTTCCTTCTTCCTTCCATTTGATCGTTCGTCTGCCGCTGGTAGCAATTCTGATTGCCTGGATACAATGGTAGGAACTGCGCTGGCCCTGTTTGATTGGAAAACAAAGGGAGACCCCTCTCAAACCCATGGTTATAGCATAAGGGATTTCTCCTTTGGCTCTAATCCTCAATCTCACCAATTCTACAGAGTTCATATCCTCTAGCTTGAAGCTATCTTTTATAAAGGATAATTATATATATAAGATGCACGTGTTTGAGCCATTATGTTTCCCTTCAATGAGTGGTTACCAGTCAATCCGTACTAACTGTGAACAGCCAAGTTTTTTGTGCTTACTTCTTTCTATATTGATTGCTACCTTCCAAAAAAAAAGAAAAGAACAGCCAAGTGAAAGTTACAATCGAGTTTGTTGACAACTGAATTACATTACTTCTTCCTTGTCCTTTAAACTTCAAAAAACAACTGACTATTATCCACTCAACAACTTCTTCTACAATGCCACCACCTCAACATGGTTAATGTTGAATATTATTCTTATGCTTCTTGACATAATGTACAATCAGAAATGACCTTTTTCTCCACAGTAGAAGGATGCAGATTTATTACACAAAAAATCTACTCAATGACATCATCGTATCGCCAACATATTATTATTTTTTTTTGACCAAATGAAAAGGAATTTTATTTTATGAGATCTGATCAGCTCAAGCCGCTTAAGTGCACTGCATGAACAAAAAAAACATGATCTTTTTTTTGTGTCTTTCCGTGGGTCTTTTTTTATGCCTTTTGTGCTTTTTTGTTCATGCAGCACACTTAAGTGTTTGAGCTGATTATTGAGGTTATTTTATTTTTGACAAGGAAAAAAAAAACATTGTATCAATCAAACGGGGATAAGGCATCCCCAACCAATATACAGAAGTGACTAAAGCCAAAACAAAACAAAGCTCACAAGCAACAAAAGAAAACAATCCAAACCGAAAGCCCTATAGGCCCACACCTTGAGAAAAATTCAAGCATTACATTGCTTTGCATTACATTTTCCCAGCTCCTTTTTAGATCAAACAACAAGGAATTTCATTGATAGAAGATAATAATATGCAGAAAATCACACAGCCCATCAGGGACGGGTGGACTGACAACTTTGGCAAACACAGATTACGTGAGAATTAAAGGCCCGCTGCTCAAATGTGGTCTCATAACACCCTATTGGCTAGTTCTTTTCTATACAATTTACTTGTATTTGACTCCATTCGAAGTTGGAACAAGATGTTCAACAAGGAGGAAAGAAAGCATGCTTCCCTAATTAGGTAAGATATCCTCCAAGTGCCACTCATAACCCTGAGTACCAGCAAATACCCTCCACCAATAATCTGTCCAAGCGTAATGCGAGGGCCATCCTGCAACCATAATAAGAGACAAAATCTTAGCCCTAATAGAAAGTGTGGAGAAGACACCCAAACTGGATTTGAAGATGCTACCTACACCAAAAGGACCACAGTTTTTCCCAATGAGCGACTGTTAAAGTTGAGCTTTTCTTTTCTTTTCTTTTTTTATTAACTGCCAACGTTGAGCTTGAAGGTGTTCACTGGAGGAAGGACCCATATAGGTGCTGTGAGTGAAGTGTGGGGGAATAAATACTCTAAATGAAAACAATCTCATAAGAAAAACAACATTTGAATAACTGGACATTTGCAGTCCAACGAGCTAGCCTAGTGATTTTGTCAATGATGTCAGTACAGAGCAGAAGTGGTCCTGAAATAGTGTAACATACCTTTCTTCCCAAGTAGTCCAAAGTGAGGCCACAAGGACAGTCTTCCATAATAGCTTACCTTTTCACTGAATGGGGCGAAATACAAACCACTCAAGAGGGAAAGGATGCCCTTCAGCATTATCCAGTTTAAAACAAACAGATTTAGGAAATGGTATCAAATTTTCAATGCAAAGCGATAGTGAAGAGAAAGGTGGTCCACAGTGATGTGGGGCACAAACAACCTATATTCAAGTTTTGGACGCATTTTGGTTATTTTAGGTTAAAATTTGTTAATATGTGCAATTTTTTTATTCTAGGTTTTATTTTTGTCAGTTAGTTTTATTTATTTAATTTTTAGTAAAGAGAAAAGTCTTATTTCCGTCACATTTCTTTAAGTCTTATTTTCGTGGCCCAAACCTTACCCATTTGATACAGGAGGGTCTAAGCGTTTAAGAGTCTACCTGCGGGTATGGGCCCAAGTGTGCTGAAAGTTAGGGTAAAACAACCCCAAACGTGACCCCACAAGATGAACAATCTGAGATAGGTTTGATCTTGGAAATCCTGGACAGCAACTAAGAAGCAATAAGATCTCAAGCAAGATCTGAAAATTTGCAGAATTATAGGTCTATATATCAGGAATTAAAATCTCCGGTCAAACATATTATAAAATATATAAAAACAAGGCAAAACTCAGGTCTGAGTTTATAGAGTTGGCAGACTAGAATATAGGCCCAACTCGGACTATAACCAAACAGCAACACAAATCAAGGAGTTGATCAGTAGGAGAAGAAGCATATGGCTGAGATTCAATAAGGTATTATCACAATCCTAGAGAAAGTAACAAGGAAAAGAAGATCCAACACTTATCTCCTCCACTATTTTAGTAGGAACTCCTGAAGGAAACACACAGCAGTCAGGTGGTCTAGCTGCAGGCTTCTAAACTTCTCCCAAGAGCAGCCGTAGAGAAGTGGATGGAAGCAGCAGCAAGTAATAGAGTATAGACAATCAGCTGAACTTATGGAAAAAGCAAGAGGCAGCAGCACATAACGCTTTAACACAAAACTCCCAACTCCCACCTTAATGTAGGAGTAAGGAGAAGAACAAGACAAAAATTCTAATAAGAATTCAATCTTCTATTCAAACTTTTCTATTTTATTTATTGGGGTAGGGGTAATTTAAATAAAGTACAAAATGTAGGATTTTAGAAACCCATATTCCCTCCCAAGATGCTACTTTCTAATTTCATAAACTTGACCCTCAAGTATTACTAAATAAATTTTTTTTAATTTTAGAAACCCATATTCCCTCCCAAGATGTTACCTTCTAGTTTCATAAGCTTGACCCTCAAGTATTAATAAATACTCAAAGATCTTATCACCAGCTAAAACAAGAAAACTTTTTAAAACTAAAACTTTTAGACCAAACAATACTAAACTGAATACTTTCCTAAAAAATAACAAATAAAAATTTCTAAAAACTCTATTCTTGTCAAATTTTTTTTTTTGAGAGGTAAGGGCAAAATTTATTGATATGGCAAAAAAGCCAAACAAAATAGAATAGATCATCACCAAGGAGGTAAAGGAGAACAAAAAGAAAAGAAAGCAACACAGAACAACCAAACAATTACAACCCCTCACACCATATAGAATTGCATTCCCTCTCCATGAAATCCGCTCTAATAGAAATCCAGTGAAATAGAGCTCTATAAATATATAATGCTAGCTCCTCATAGGTCTTCAATTTACCCTCAAAGATCCTAGAGTTCATTTCCTTCCACATAACCCAACAAATAACCCCTTAAAGGAACAACCAAATGATCATAGGTAACTCCTCTAGATCATTGATCCACAAACCCGATATTACTCACAAAAATGGGTAGGGAAGGACCAGAAAATACCAAGGCGAGTGAGGAAGAAACCCCATACCATATGCACTATGGCACAATGAACAAACAAATGATCAACCAATTCTTCCTCCTTTAGACAAAACACACATCTATTTTTCAAGTTCCAATCTCTACTTTGTAAATGGTCTAGGGTGAAAATTTTATCCAGAAAAGCATTTCACATGAAAAAGGAAACTTTTGAAGTTAAATGACATCCCAATTCTTGTCACTTACCGATATCCCTTTAGTAATTTGGTTATAACTTTCCCAAATTACATTGGATTTGTGGAATCTTGGTCTTTTTAGAAAGGTAACTGCATAAACTTTAAAAGACACTAAAATCAAGCCAAAAAGGTAAATTCTAACCTTAGAAAATTTGGGCTCAAATTAAGCTATAGGATTATAAGTTTATAACTCAAAAGAAATAAAACTTGATAAACCTAAAACATAACTCTAAATGGACCCCACATGGTCATTCATGATCATTTAACTTCATGTTTCTCATGGTTTCTCCTGCAACACCATTTTCCTTGATGTTGGCATCATTTGAAAGGTTATTGAGTTACCTTTCCAACAAGCCCAAGATCTTGCGAATCTGATATGTTTTGTGAAAGTTATGGTCAAAATACTGGCAATGTATAAAAATATGACAAGATTTGTGTTTTTCAAAATCCTAACTTTATTAGGAGTATGTTTAGTTAATTTCTTAGTGGTCAAGTTTTGTCTAGGGTTATTAATGTGGTTGTCTATAAATATGGAGGAGATAGATTACTAAAGGGATAAAATCCTCCTCCGGAGGGGCTTCAAAAATTGAACTTTGATGGGGCTTCAAAAGGGAATCCGGGTTTAGCTAAATTTGGTTGTGTTATAAGAAAGCATGAGAGTAGAGTTATTCGGGTTATGATTCAACAAAGGCTGAGGCTATGGGGATTGTTATGGGGTGATGGGAGATTAGGAGATCAGGTAGGAGGAATTACATTGTAGAAGGTGATTCAGCCATGATGATCAGTTGGGGTAAAGGTAGAAGTGTGGGCTCGTGGTGCTTATCCCAAATTACCAACAAGTTGAAGGAAATTGCAATTTTGATGGGAGCCACGCTTGTCCCTATCAAGTGGGAGCAAAATGTCATAGCTGATAAATTGACCAATTGGGGTGTCGGGATTTCTAACTTGTATGGTGAGGACTCTATTCCGGAGGACATTATGTAGCCGACTGTCCTTTTGTTGTACTATTATTCTCTTTTTTAATAAAGTTATTGTTAATTATAAAAAAAATGTAGGAGATGGAGTGATGTAAGGAAGAAAGATAATCAATGTTATTCAATGATGAAAGTTTATTTTGGTTGAAGATTTCAACCGTGTTAAATCCTAAGTGATCCTTGAGTCCTTATTTCATTTTTTCCCTTCATTCTTGATTTTCTTCTTCTTCTATCTTCTTCATTTCTCTTAATCTTTTATTTTCTTTTGTTAGTTCTTAAAATTTTGTTTATTTCTTCAACCTACCACTATTCTTTGTAGTTCAACATTGGATTCATTAAATCCATAGTTTGTCCTACATTACCTTGGTATCATAGCAAAGCCTGAACAATGATTTTAGATTTTAGGACTAAGTAGGTTCTCCTTTCTGGGAAGGCAATCAAAGTTCTATTCAATGATAATTATAAAGAAAGCTTGATTTCCACAAGTTTCATTGAGATCTTACGAGTTATTGTAGATCAACCATACTATGGATATTATGAAGAAGATTTTGTTCTTCAATTTCAATGTGGTGGCTACAATGATAGTTATTAATTTCTTTAGAATACCACAAGTAGGTACTTGATAATCAATGGATCGATAAAAAGAATGCTACTTTTGATGAGGAGAAAAATGCCTTACATATTTATATATGTGGTGTATTTTATCAACTTAAAGTAAAGCTGCAATAACCAACTCCTATGGTGCAGTCAATTTCAAAAGAAAACAAGCAAGAGAAGTCTCATTTGAGTTTGAATGCTATCTCACAACAAAAATAAACTTGAACCTCTTCAATTTTAGCACTTGGAGAATCACTGATACTTCAATCAATAGAGGAGACGAAATTCAAGATAAATCAATTTTTGAAATTCCACAAATAACTGAAAATCCCTTATTAAAAATGCAGGTTCACATATCATCTTTGGAGGAGCAAGAATATATCCAGAAGAAGGCGAGCAAATCATCAAAACTTGATTGCATGGTCACAACTGTTTTGTTGTCTTTGAAAAATTACAAAACTTGAGGATGAGTTTTTCTGACCAGGGGAGAATAATGTGGGATGCAAAAACAACCTATATTCAAGTTTCATGTGTATTTTGATTATTAGGTTTAACTTTTTTTATTTGGTTACAATTGTTAACTTGTACAATTTTATTTTATTCTAGATTATATATTTTTCCCCATCAGTTTAGAGATTTTATTTATGTCCTAGAATAATTTTTAGAAAAGTGAAAAGTCTTATTTCCATAACTTTTCTTTAGGCCATATTTTGGTGGCTCAAAACTTATCCGTTTTGTTTGATTTTGGTGTCATTTAAAAAGATATTGAGTTACCTTTCCAACGAGCCTAAGTTCTTGCAAATTTGATGTGTTTTGAGAAAATTATGGCTAAAATACTGGTAGGGTATCAGAATATGACGGGATTTGTGCCTTTTCAAAATTTTAATTCAATTGGGAGTCTGTTTATGTAATTTCTTAATGGCCAAGTTTTGTAGAGGGTTGATTGTGTCTATAAATATGGAGAAGATGGAACAGTGTAACAGAGAAAGAGAAATTATGTTATTAAATGAATGAAAAAGTTTATTTTGGTTGAAAATAAACTTTTTCAACCAAAATAATCCCAGGTAAGCTCTGTCTCTTCTCTTGAATCCTTCTGATTTCTTTTTTTTTCTTCCTCTTATTCTATGTTCTTCTTCTTCACTCTCAATTTTCTATCTTCTTCTTCTCTTAGTTCTATTGAATTTCTGTTTATTTCTTAAACCAACCACTACTCCTTGTAGTTCAGTCTTGGATTCTTAAATCCATAGTTTGTCCCACATCACGCAAATTCTTCTTCTTCATCATCATCTTCTTCTTCTTCTTCTTCTTCCTTTTTTTTTTTTGGGGGGGGGGGGTAGGTAAAGCGAATATCATTCAAAGTACCAAGGGAAATGCAAGAAAGATTTCCCATTCTCCCCGTCCATGAAATTATGTGGGAAAGGATGCAAATTATCCAAAAAAAATGTGGGAAAGGATGTACCATCATTTACGCCTCCTCTAGACTCTAGAGCATATCACATGTGCTGATTTTCTTGTGGGTCACATCCCACTCAAAAGGCTTGCATTTGGGGGATTGCAGGAAACATCCACAATACTTTGTAAGGATATGAAGCATTGTCTTGATTTCACATTGCATAATTCCATAAACAAAAGATTTGGAAAAGCACAGTGACTTTTAAGCAGAATTGAAAAAGGAGTGTGGGTCCCCCTATCTGAGTCTACAAGAGACATAAAAGCAACCTGCATGACTACATTGATGAGAATAATATTTAGATACCCAGAAATGATGGTTAAAAATAATTTCTAATTTTTTTTATCCATCACTATGAGAAGGCCATCTTCCATACCCAAAAAGCATGAAAGCTTGACACATTTCTCTAAGAATGACCAGCACTTGACTTCCATCTAAATATGATGTGTGTTCTGTTATTGCCTCAATCATCCACTTACTATCCCCCAGCTGTAATTCAAGGGAAAATGCTTAATGCACAGAATCGTGTCATACCAAGCTGCTCCAAATTACAATAAAATAAAAACCATGATTCCACAGTTATGGAGTGGAACTTCTCATGCTCCCAAAAATGGGGGAGTACATTCTTGATCTCTCATCTACATTTCTATGTTCAAGCAGGTGGATCCATGCCAAGCAAGGGCCCCACTGCACAATGAACACAGTGAAGCCTCTCATATATGATCCACGTGCTCCCTATCTCTCTCTTGCTCCATCTCTCTTCCCAAACACAATTATCCTCTCTTTCTCTGAAAGGACAACTAACCAAACCTTAAAATCTTTTACTTCAAAACAAAAATAAATGAAAACATTTTCTAAAAGACCAAAATAAATATACTGATGGTAATTGGGTCAAGCTTTAGAAAGATATCGGGTGAGTAGATGCTCGACTTTGTGCACCCTTTCCCAGACTCATTAATCTCTCCATCTATCCAAATCCCCATTGTATCTGAAATTGTCACATTCTCTTCGGGTTTTTGGGAACTTAATGTTGTTAGAAATCTTAGAGTAGAGATGAAAGATAATGCCGTTTCCCCCTCAAGAACTTAATGGAAATCTTAATTTCGATTCCAAGAAAAAAAATATGTCTTCAACACCCTTGAATCTTCCCCTTTATGTCACTTTTTAAAGCTATCACATCATCATCTCCTATTCCAAATCATTCCCTCAGATGAAATTTTGGATGGCATTGACACCTTTCATGGTAAAAGGCTTACTTTGGTCTATAGTGTATTAGTATTTCACAAAAGCAACATGTGCAATGTGCTCCAAGGAGAAGATAAAACAAGCTTACTTCCCCAACATTTGCATGATATATATATATATATATATATATAGGATAATTAACAACCTTTCATTGAGAAAAAGAAAAGAATTACAAACTAATCATACAACAATTAAGAAACACCTACAAGCAACTGCCTCGGATATCACTACCAAAGAAAATAGAAGAACCCCCACACCCCCCAATTGGCCATTTTGTCAGCCAATGGATTTTGTTCTCTAAGAATGTGTACAAGAGAAATACCCAATGAACAAGACAATACTCCAATGCCAAATGAAATCCAACAGCTCTTCAGGTATGACCCATATGTGAAGCAACCTCAAGAAAAAATAATTCCAAATATCATTGGAATATTTACAATGGATGAATAATTGTTTTGCCGATTCACTTTCCCTTTTGAATAAAACACACCATTGAGGCATAAGAGCAATGGAAGGTCTCCTTTAAAACATGTCCATGGTATTCACACGATTAAGAGCCGTTGTCCACATGAACGCTTTAACCCTTGGAGGCACTGGAAATTTCCATATCCTTTGGATCCAAATCCTTTTGTTAGGAAATGAATTTGAAATGAATAATTCTTTAAGACTTAAAAGAAGATTTCCCAACAAAGTCACTTCCCACTCATAAAGATCTCTAGAAAAAGTCAAATTCCAGGATAGGTCCATAGATGAATTGGAAAGAACATTGGAAACCAATGCAGCCTTTTGATTTGAAATGCAAAACAATCTAGGAAAGGAAAGTGGAAGGCTTTGGTCTCCCCACCAAAGAGCCTTTCAAAATTTGATAGACCTTCCATCACCTATCACAAACCTCACATGGGGATAAAACAATGGGAAATAAAAGGATGATATGTTTCCAAATCAGGGACATGGATGGAGTAGGGTGTGAAGAACAATCCCATCAGTTTAGATCTATCCCATATTTGTTAAGAATTATGGAATGCCATAAGCTTCCCCTCTCAGTAGAGAATCTCCATAACCACTTCCCAAGCAAAGTGGATTTCCTGAAGCGCTTTTACTGTAGAGAAACTGAAGCACCAGGGCTTTGGGTGACACATGGTTGGAAAAAGTGCAAAAACACTGACAGTGGTTCACTTTTTCCGCCCATGTGTCACCTGAGGCCATGGTGCTTTATTTTCGCTATAATAAAAGCACTCCAGGAAATCTGCTCTGCTTACCAAGTATTGCTAAATTTCTTTCTTTAATGTGACTGATACCCAACCCACCCTCAACTTTTGGCTTATACACCTCCGACCACTTAACTAAATGATCATTCTTCATATTACCAACTTCCCATAAAAAATCCCTTTGGAGATTCTCCAATAGATGAATAATCTTATTAGGCATCTTGAATAGTGATATATAGTACACAAACACATTAGACATTGCAGTCTTAATTAGCTTGATTGTACCGCCCAAAGAAATGTAAGATTTTTACTAACAAGCTATCTTTTTTTGAACCTTTTCCACCATCGGGTCCCAGAGCGAAATAGATCTTGGCACACCACCCAAAGGAATGCCTGAATATTTCAAGGGCCAATACTCCACTTTGCACCCGAGAATCTCTGCAAACATGGACAATCTCGACTCATCCACCTCAATGCCAGCCAAGCTAGATTTGGAAAGATTTACTATAAGCCTTGAAATCATTTCAAATATCAACAAAATATATCTTAAATGTCTCACCTACTCTTCCTCAGCATTAATGAAGTACATGGTATCATCAACAAAATGAAGAAGAGATATAGAAATACCATTCCTCCCAACCTGAAATCTCTCATTAAAAGAGTGCTCATTAGCTTTGGACATTAATGTGCTAAAAGCATCCGCTACAAGCATGAAAGAAAAGGGGATATGGCATCACCCTGTCTTAGTCCATGGGAAAAATTAAAGAAGCCATTGAAGTTCCATTCAACATTATAGAAAATTGAAGATGATCTAGACATCCCAAAATCCGGCTAATCCATTTATCTCCAAATCCTTTCTTCACAAGCAACCATCGAAGGAAATACCAATCCACATTGTCATAGGTCTTCTGTAAATCAACTTTGCAAACCAAACCCAACATCTTGGCTTTCTTTCTCTAGTCCATACACTTAATAGCAATAAGAATATCATCCATAATTTGTCTCCCCTTGGCAAAAGCTCCTTGAGTTTTCGAAATCACCTTGCCCATTATTTCTCTCAGTCTTAGTGAAAGCACTTTTGCAATAATTTTGTACAAACTACACACTAAATTGATGGGCCAGAAATCTGACAAATCCTTTGCCTCCTCCTTGAGAAAAAGGACAATAAATGTGGCACCAACCCCCTTATTGATAGTTCCCCTATAAAAAAACTCAGCAAATACCTTCATCAAATCTTCTTTTAAAATATCCCAACACTCTTGATAAAAGATCATTGAGAATCCATCTGGCCTTGGTGACTTTTCAACATCCATGCCAAAGATAGCATTTTTAACATCTTCAAAAAATCCCACTTCACTAGATCTTGCCGTATCCACATCCAACGAATTCGTGAACAAGTTGTCAATTAACAACCTCTCCCTATCCTCTTTAGCGTATAAATTAGCAAAAAATATTATAGCTTTATCATTAATTCTATCGAAGTCGTCCACTTCCTCATCTTGAACACGCAATCTCATAATCAAAATTTTTTTCTTTTTTCCATTTGTCACCTTGTGGAAGAATCTCGAATTCCCATCACCTTCCTTAAGCCATTTTACACTTAGTTTTTTGATTTGGATGATATTTACAAGGAATGGGGAATTATCAAGCAAATACTAATTCATAGCAAGACTGCCCCAGCTATTAGGATCACTTTCTTGGCATCATGAACCTTGATTGTGTTTTCCTAAGTGACATTGTTGTGTTGATTCGGCACAGCCAATTAGGACCATTTGATCAGAGGGTAAGCAAGGAATTACTTTGTGCATGGTGCACATGGTGAGGAAGACACAAGGATAATCTAAGAGAGGAAGTCCTCATTATGGTCACATCATAAGTAAGAGTAGAGTTTAATTGTCCATCTCTCAGTGAGCAATACTATATGTGAGTTCAAAAGAGTCAACATGAAATACAATTAAGAGATTGACACTCAATGAAGTGATCACCATGCACTATGGTATGGAGTCCAATAGAAGAAGATGAGGTGAAGAAAAATTTCAATAGTTGATCTTTATTAAGTCCAGATCATTTTGACATTGAGGGGCTTGGAAAAGATTAGGTACAAATGAAATTCGTACTGATGCATCAGAATGGCGCCAGGGGGGTGGACACATCAGCGCCGAAAAGTGATAAGCGCCCCCAAAAAGTGTATGACACTTTTCGAAGCTGATGCATCAGCCCCTTGGTGCTGCTCGAATGCATCAGTACAAGCTTCATTCGTACGTAATCCAGTCCCTGGGGGGCTATTTTGGGACCACAACTTGTGAGTGCTATTGCATATCTGTGACCATATCTAGAGAATGCTAAAGATCTAAACTTGGCTAAGGTGATGTAATGTAGGACAACACAGGGATTAAGGAATCAAGAATGGAATTACAAGAATAGTGGTGGGTTAAATGGTAGGATTTTGATTTAATGAAATAAAATCAATTTTATGGAATTTTTAAAGGAAAAGATTAAGAAATCAAGAAATCAAGAAATGAGAAATTATGTAAATATTTAAGAAGAAAGCTAACAAAAAAGGGTTTGAAGAAAGAAGAGAAAGGAGAAGAGAGAATGAGAAGATCAAGAACAAGATCAAGAGAGAAGAAGCACTCATGTAGGATCACGTAGGATTTCACACTGTTGAAGCTTTCAACCAAAATAAATTTTAATTCCTTCAATAAAGTAAAATTTATGTCTGACTTACACCACTCTACCTCCTCCATATTTAATAACAACCCTAGACATACCTTGACAAATAAGAAATTACCTAAAGAGAAATCTGATTAAATAAAACTTTGAAAAACACAAATCCTAGTATTTTGGTCATAAATTTCCCAAAACAAATCAGATTTGAAAGATCTTGGGCTCGTTCAAATGACACCAAAATAAGCCAAACAGGTAAGTTTTGTGCCACCAACATAAGGCCTAAAAGTGATGAAAATAAAACTTTCACTTGCCTAAAAATTAAAAAACCAACCTACTAAAAAAAACAACAACAAAAAACAAATTGACTAACTTAAATAAATCCAAAAACTAATGAAATTAAAAATTATAGCCAAATAAAAATATTGAACCTAAAATACTAAAAAAACCCTAAAACTAAAATTTGGATAATTGTTGGGCTATTGAATTTGGCCCTCTAGTGAAGTGGAATATACATAAATAAAGCCCATAGATTTGCCAAACGTGGCTGCATCATGATGGTAAAGGGAGATTTTGAAATTCGCTTACTTGTAGAAAGTGTACACAAAAGGTAATGTGGAGACTGTTTCATATAATCAAAGACATCTGGATTAGTTCTTTTTACAAGTATATATTTCTCATGGTTGCCTAGAGAGGCTAATGATGTAGCACATGACTTAACTAGATGCAGTGTTAGGAGAGCTGAAATGCACAGTGCACTTTCCTTTGTAATTCTGATCTTTGACCAAATCTCTTAGTAGTTTTTTCTTTGGATAATTAATGAAACTTTATTAAAAAATGAGAAAAAGATTACAAAATACTAATACAACAACAAAGGATATCCCGCCTTACAAACAACCCTCTTTTTATCTCTTTGTATCATTCTTTCAACAATAATAATAACAAAATGCAGTAAGTTTTATAAGGGTACAGAGGTACAATTGATCACTCAAAAAATGGTGATTTGAACCTACTATGTGTGTACCAAGTCCAACAAAAGAACAAGAAACAAGGGCATTTACCATGTCTAAGATAATGACAACTCATACACTTATAAGGTTCTTTGGGGAAAATTAAATATGCAAGAACTATTGAATTATACATAGCCTAATTCCACTAATATATCATAATATACATTCATAAAAGCAACAGAGACGATAAGCAGTCTAACCATGTAAATGATCCTCCAAAGATCCCAATGGCATGAACTCGTAAACAAGGAGGCGCTGGTCTCCATCGGCACAATAACCAATCAAGTTGACAAGGTTAGGATGGTGTAAGAGGCTAAGCATGAGAACCTCCACCAAAAATTCTCTGTTTCCTTGAAGGCCATTCCTGTCAAGCTGTTTCACAGCAACTACCTGCAACAGTAATTATTTTACATCATCCAAAAGCACAAGATAAGACCAAATACATCACCATTCTAATGGGTGAGTAAATTAATATAAGGCTTTTGTTAAATGTGGTGTGAAATGGTATGATCCAAATGTCCCAAGAGATCATACTCTTTCCCTGTTTCAATTACAACCAGTAGACTGGTAAGTCAAGCAATAAATCTCAGGTTGCTCCCATTTAGTATGCTTTACTATTTATTACTGCCTGCAAATTAGATTAATCCCAACTGACCTGTCCAGTGCTCTCTAAGTGACCCTTGTACACCCGCCCAAATCCTCCTTCACCCAAAAGGCAATCTTGTCTAAAGTTCTTAGTAGCAGCAACAAGCTCTCGAAAAGTGAACGTCTGTGCAGCGATCTTTGCAGTTGGCTTATCTTTGGGAAGCGATGTTTCCTTCTTAGAATCAGAACCAATCCAAGATTTTGTTTTTTCTACACCACCAAAACCAATCATATGCAACATAGCAGCCAAAAAAAACAAGGAAAAAAAAAAGAACAAACATGCCAGTGGGAAAGAAAAATATAATAAATAGATGAAAAGTAACAATTGACATTTAAGAAAAAAAATCAATATCCTAGAGAAGTAAATTCAGGGCTTTCTCATGTTTGCCTTTGTCACCCTGTTTGCATTCTCAACCACACAAACAGTAAAACCCATTACAATTTAAAAATTCATCTAAATAATTATTTTCTTCCTGATTAAAAAAAAAGCATCTCATCCAAGAATTACAAGTAGAACACTCATCACCAGTTTCTTTGCTACCGAGTTCAGCCTATTGAGTAACACGCAGTAGAGAAGAAATGAGAGACAAGAGTTCTGAAACAGGTGTAGATCTCCCTAAAATTTCTAAAACCAACAAATTAGAAACTTCAAATGAAAATAATAATAATAATAATAATAATAATAATAATAATAATAATCAAAAGTAGAAACCCACAGCCTAGCAAGTCATCCACGAACATTAAGCCCAACTCAAAAACACTATATTGAATAAAACCCAGGTCTCAATCAGATCAAAATAATTCTAAATCGTTAACAAACAACCCATCAACAAGTTACTCAAAACAAAAAAACACAAACAAACAAAAAATTCAACAAAATTGGCCCGTCTCAAGCAATTCACTACTCATAACTTATACAATCAAAAAATCCAAATTACATCTATATAGAAAAAATAAAAAATAAAAAACCCATAACAAAAAACAAAAGAATTACCTGAACTGACTCTGTTCAGGTGATGAGATTGAGCAGCTGAACCCTCCTTTACATAATCTTTCTTCCCACCTTCTTTCACAGCTTTCTTCTCCTCATTAGATGATTCAAACCACGAAAAACACAGACCCATCTCAAATCAAACAAACCCAATAAAAATAAAAAGGAAAGAAAACAAAACTGATCCTTAACAACCAATCTTCATCTTCCTCTCAACCCATCTTCGATCTTCAGAGACCGTGCTTGTTCCAGCTGTAAAGCTTAGCAGTTACCCAAACAGGAACCAGTGGATCATCATCGATGAGAAGCAGATCAACAAACATGAGAGACTCCCATTGAAAGAAGGAAAAATAAAAAGTAAAGAAGAATAAATAAATTGGTTAAAAGTTAAAAACATCTATTGACCAGTTTATTTTTTTTTCTGAATTTTAAGTACATTTAATTGCAGATAATTAGAGAATTTAATTCTATACAATCTCTTGGAATCCACGAAAATGCAACTTTTTTAATGTGACGATTTTGCCCCTATTTTTTTTGCAAAATCGACGACCCAACTAGATACATGCTTCAGGTGGATGGCCCACCAGGTGTGTTATAGTATGTAGCCGTTGGCAGTTGATCGGGACGGTTGAGATCATTTACATAGTGGATACATTGCACCGACAGGGTGGCGGTCATGATCTAATAGCTAGATTTGATAGTTTAAAGTCAGTAATTCTAAGCCGTTGGATTGAGGGACCATGTGGTCAGCAAAAAGTTGATGACGTCATGGTCCCTGATCCAACGTTTAGGAGCGTCAGCTTTACTTTTGTTAAAGGTAGCACCTGCTTTATTTACCATGGTAAGGAGTTTTATATTAAAGAAAAGGAAGAAAATGATCCATTGAGAGTATCAAGATGTGTATATTTACCAGACTGTCCTTTATCGGACAAGATACGGGAACAAATCATCTCCAGCTTGAAATCCTTCTCCAGTTCAAACGGGCTTATCACAACCACAAAAATAGGGGTTGCAAGGAACTCGGATAAATTCATTCTGAGTCGAACCTGAGCTATTTTAAGTTCATCAAGCCAAGCCCGAACCTGAATTTGAGCTCGTTTTTAAGTAAGCTCAAATCGGACTTCACAAAGTTTGGCTTGTTGAAAGCTCGATTTAGTTAATTCTATATTAATAATAAACAAATTGGGTTAATGGGTTATTAAGCTGTTGTGCCTCTTTTTTGTCCGACCTGAGTTGAGCCTGAGCTTTGCCTTCATGTGACCATCCCAAACTAAAATGGCCAAACTCTGCTCAGCTCAGTTCATTGCCATCCCTACACAAACATGGGTGTGGGTAGATGATTCCCTTACATTGTGTGCTGGTCGGTACTGGTGTGATACCTATCCAATCTGACCAGCCTGAGCACTGAGGTGAAATTATCATTTGGAGGGTTCCAATAATCTTTGGTCTGAATGGAGAGGTATCATGCAATGGTAACTGTGTCTTTATTGTAATACCTTTCTTTGACTAACACATGTTATAATATTAAATACACTGTTAATATTAACTGTCTTTATTATATATAATACCCTCCTTTGACTAATACATATTCACCAAGATATCTTTCATCCCACACTGTGTCACTCACACATTGATTGGGTAATGGCCTGATAATTCTCCAGTCAAATTGGAGATAATTTGAACCCTCATTTAGAAAATGTTTCCACCATCCCATATAAAAAAAAGAAAAAAGAAAAAAGAAAAAGAAAGAAACGAAAAATGATCTTTTGTGACCAAAATTAGTATGATTAGCGTGTGATATATCCAATTGATTGACAAGTTACGTGTTTTAATTGGGAAACGCATCCATTTTCTTCCATGTGCCATCCCTTGTGTCCATGACACCATCCTGGACCCCTTGGTTTCTGTACACACAAAATCCGAATATAATGTGTGTGCAGGTATCTAGGAGGGTTTGCATCTGCACCAAAAAGTTTGGATTCTATGCACACAGAAGCCAAGCATCCTGGACATAACATTTTCTTCCTTTTAAGTTTGGTGCCTCTTTTCTGTGCACTTTTTTTAATCCATTTTAAAACTTTCAATCACATTATTCACACCAATGTATCACAGAAGATTTGCTCCCAAAAAGATTGGGAAACCAATCTAAAAATGAGACTGGCATAACAGCATACTTGTGATAAATGACTCTTATATTAGCCATGTGTTTGATGCTATCTGCTTTTTTTTCCTACTGCTACTAAACCATAAATAATAAATGTGAGAAAATCCTGATGCCCTCCTCACAGGGGGTGTGGCCCCCATATGAGAATCCAAATAGTTTCCACCAAAATCCTGGAAAGGTCCTAAGCATATCTATGAGGAAAACCTACCAGCATCAATTTAGCTATGAAGGGAACAAGAGTAGCATATATTACCGCTTCTAGTCCCTCTATTGTTCAAAGGACTAGTGTTAAACAAAGCAAAGATTTTGGACTGTTTTCCTCAAGCATCTAGGAAACAAACCTGTGGAAATCTTGAAATCCAAATTCAGTCAAAACTGGCTAAAATTTTGAACTAGTCAAACTATTAAAATTTTCATATATATATATATATATATATATATTACCCTTAAATGGAACTGGAGTTACTGCTTATTTTTCCCAAAGAAAAATAATTTTTTTCCCAATACATGGTTGGCTATATAAGGCTGACATGGCAGAAACCAACTGAAAATTGACATGGTAGGGGCCAAAAGATAGGTTTAACCATATATATGGTTTACAATTACGGGTCCCACCTATCTTCATCTTCTCTTCGACGAGAAACCCCAAAATGATAAGAGGGGAGGAAAATCATGGTGCTGTTAAGAAATCCCGTTCGTCGTTTACCGTTCACCGTTCACCGTTCACCGTTCACCGTTGAGAGGTAAAGATGAAAGAAATAGTTAATAAGAGGGTGGCGTTTGAGGGGAAAGGAAAAACCTTCATTTTTAATTGCAGCAGGACTATTTAAGGATTTGAAAGGGGTAGGCAGAATACCTCCTCCAGATTAAAAAAAAATCTGCAATTGATCTCCCTGACGCTTTTGGAAGGAGAAGAACCAAATCCATTAGAAACATTCTACTACTGTAACTGTAGCTTGGGATGGTTGGATCCGATCATACCAAAATTTTGGATTGCCACTTCGTATTTAAACCCTTTTGCAACAATATGATTTTCAGAGATGTGTTCTTCACTGGACACTTTTGACATACATGGATCTCCCCTTTATTGAT
>JAOXJP010269213.1:0-20317 GCA_025762735.1 Platanus orientalis | reverse complement strand
TATTAAAAGTGAGGATCAGAGAGTCTTAGTAAAAGATGAAGAGATTAAAGAAAGGTGGAGGAGCTATTTTCAAAAATCGTTAAATGAGGATCATGTAGGGAATGTCAGTTTAGGAATCGGCAAAATAGAGGAGAGTAGAGATCATAGATATCTTCGTGACTTACCTTGGTCTCCCTCTAGGTGTGTCTTATAAACAAGTATCTGTATGGAACCCCATTATTGAAAGAGTTCAAAGAAGGCTGTCTGGAACTTTGGATGGAAAGCTCAGTATCTCTTCAAAGGGGGAAGAATGACTCTTTTAAAGGTAGCTTTGGCCAACATCCCGGTTTATTTCATATCCTTATTTAACATTCCCAAAGTGGCGACTTCCAAATTGAGAAGTTGCAAAGAGAGTTCCTTTGGAAGGGTTGTGAAGAAACCTCAGAAATGCATCTTGTGGCTTGGAACATAGTATGTTCTCCGAAATCGAAAGGGGTCTGGGTATGCATAAGTTGTTTGATATGAATATTGCCCTCTTGTTCAAATGGCTATGGCGATTGGGTTCAGATTAGGATTGGCTTTGGAAGATAGTGATTATGGAAAAGTATGGTATTAGAGATGCCTGGAATCCAAATGGCATTCATCGGCCTTATGGTAGGAGCCTTTGGAAAGGTATCATCCTCCTTCTAGAGGAGTTTAAAAAAGGGATATGCTATGAAATGGGCAAAGGTGATAGGATAGCGTTTTGGGATGATATTTGGTGTGGGAGTTGGCCTCTTAAAGAGATCTTTCCAATCGTGTACTCTTTGGTTGAGAACCACCTTGCCAAGGCTACTAATTACATAGATGTAAACCCGGTAGGTGTGAGTTGGCATCCAATTTTGAGGAGATCTGCTTTTGATTGGGAGATCTCCTCAATTTGTCCTCTACTTGATAGGTTGATGTCTGTGACTATCCGTGTTAATTAGGCGGATGTGAGACGATGGGACGCAAGTGAGGGAGGCACTTTCTCGGTGAAGTCTTGCTATAAATTCATTGAGATGTCCTGAGATCAGAACCTTCCTTGGAAGGAAATTTGGAATCATATGATTCCTCTAAAAGTATGTTTCTTCTTATGGACTTTCTCGGGTAAAATTTCTATGTTGGATGTGTTGAGGCAGAAAGGGATGCACTTGCCTAATATATGTCTACTTTGCTATAAGGATGGGGAATTGGTTTCTCATGTCCTGCTTCGCTGTTCTTTTACATCAGAAGTGTAGAATGCTTTGGCGAGGGACTTTTGAATGATTTGGGTCCCTTTCCCTGATGTGGTTTCAGTCTTATGCAGCTAGTGGACGAATGCTTTCTCTCCAAAGGGTAAAAAAATGTGGAGGATGGTCCTAACAACTGTATGTTGGTCAGTTTGGCTTGAAAGAAACAATAGAGCTTTTAACAATTATTTTGAACCCTCCTTTCAATTTTGTAGGAAGGCCAAAAATTTCCTTTTGTTTTGGACTAGAAGAGTTCTTGAATACGATAATGATTATAGGGGAGGTCTCTTGAGGGATTGGGATTCTGCTATCGATCTGGTGTAGTTCTTTGTTGTTTCTCTTTGGATCATTGTGCTTCTTGTGGGATGCCTCTTCCCCTATTGTTTTTTGTATTGTCTATCTATTTCTTTCTTAGTTTATAAAATCTTTTTTCTTATAAAAAACTTTTATAGGGGGGATTTCATGACTTGGGTTGAAGTACTAAGGAGAGACATGCCAGCTTGTAATTTAACGGCAGATATAGCCCTAAATAGAGTGGAATGGTGGAACAGAATTTGTGTAGCCCATCTCAAATAGTTGGGATAAGACTGTTGTTGTTGTTGTTGGTTAGGGTTTTGAAAGAAATAAGGCTGATGGTATGCTGTGTAACAAGGGATATTTCAAAAATACAGAAAATGAAAAAGAAGAATAGAGAAAGAGAAGAAAATACCAACTAAAATCACACTGTTGTGGCCTAGGCAAAACAAAGAGAGAACTCCCTTTACCTCTCTCCTTCCCACCCCTTTGACAATTTTTTCTTTCTCAGGTCCTCTCCCCTTTCTTTGACAAATTTGAGAAGACAAATTAATAAATTCATAAATCTTAATGCCCAAAATACTTGTTCCAGTTATGCCCTCATACCTTATCTATTGTATGGTTAAAAAATGCCAAAGGAATTTCATATAGGGTAAGTGTAAAGATCACATAGGTCATCATCTGGTTCCCTGGGAAGAGGTTTTGCAAACCCAAAAGGTTTGGTGGCATTGGTATCAAAAGGATTCGTGATGTTAACAAAGCCTTGTTATCAAAATGGCTATGGAGATTTGGGCAAGAGAATCGCTTTTTGGAGGAGTGTTATGGCTGAAAAATATGGCTTGGCTAACTGATGGGAAACAAGAATGCCTTTTTTTTCGTATGATGTTGAACTGCTTGAGGGTGATTGATGCGGGAGATTTTGGCGTGAAGAAAAAGAAGTTAGAGGACTATGGATAGTCCCCCATGATTTGGTCTAGTAGTTAGGAGTGTTTTTTTTATAAATGTAATAAGGTCTTTTAATGGCCAGGGTTTTTTTGTAATTATTTTAGTCCTAGGGGGTTTGATGTAATAAGGCTTAATTTCCCAAATTTAGGGGAATTGTGGGTCATGATTAACCATTTTTTTGGCTCTCTTTTTTGGATTATTAAAGAGCCAAACTGGGTCCACAGTAGGCTGGTCATACAGCCATACTTGGAATCTTATTTTTGAACTTTTGAAAGTCAAGGATGTGGGACCCATGTTGCTTGATCGGCAACCTTATTAGTTAGCCAATTTTAGGATATCATCAAGAATATTCGTGGGGTCCAATGACTTGGTCAACAAATCATGAAATTGTGGCAACTCAAAGAATCCTATTTTGATAGGAATCTTTAGTGTTAGAAGTTAGAATTTTAGGAGTCTTTTAGAATAGGAAGTGGTCAAATATGTATCCTAGAATCAAAGGATTAATTTTTTTTTAAAGCAATGTAAAACCTATTAAAGGTCACCCACGATCAATAAAATTTAGTGAAGAATATTTTAATTTTGGTGACACATGTGGTGTTTCGTGGGTTGCAACCCATGGTATCTCCCAAGGGTTGAGTTGTTGACTCCCCTTCCCCTTCTCTCTCTCCTCCTCCTCTCCCAACGAGTGATGTAAGTAATCCCCTAGCCTCTTCTTTCTTTCTCCCTCTTCTCTATCTCCCATGATCTACACTCTCTTCTCCTGTTTCCTCTTCTCTTTCTTTCTATCATTCTTCTTCCCCTTGCTGCTGTTCTCTGTTTCAGATCCAAAACCTTCGTCAAACCTTTCCTGCTACACCCTGCAAAATAGCCCTTGATCTGCACCCATTACCAGTCCCTTGCTGTCCCCTCTTTCATCCCATTCTGTCCCCAATCGCGATCCAGATCTGTAGCAGATCTAATCCCACCAGTCCCTTAGAACCTACCCTGTATTTATCCTTTGTTTTCTCATAAACCTATTCCAGTTCAGACCACAGTTCAGCCACAGATTAGCACTGAAATTTGTCCCAGATTAGTGCTATTCGATTCACAAAATCAGGCCTATAATCTGATCCCATTGCAGACCTAAAACAACATCCTATTTTCCCTTCTATAGCCTGCCTGATAGCCCCATTACCCCTTAAACAAATTCTGCAGGGAAATCCCCTTTCTTTAGGCTGATATTAAGCATCCAGGATTATGAATTACCTTGAAGACTTTAAGAAGGCTATTCGAGTGGAAGTAGGGTTGGGGAGAGATGCTTCTTTGTGGACTGATAAGTGGTGCTTCTCTCGGCCTCTAAAAATGGAAGTTCCCCTCATTTATGCATTTGCTTGCAATAATGATGCTAAGGTGGCTGATTATTGGGGTTTGAATGGAGTAGTAAGGGGTAGGGCTGTCAATGAGCCGAGTGTTAACAATGAGTTAACCAATTCTCCCAAAACCTTAAGGTGTTAGGAGATACATAAATTAATATACTTCAACACCTCCCTCAGGAGGAACCTGATCTCTTGTGGGAAGACTTGGGGAACCAGGTGCGACCCACAATGCTCACACATGTGCGGTACTGCATCTGGGATAGTACTTCTACTTCCACGGGATTTGAACTCACGACTTGGCTTGGCCCTGATACCATGTTAACAGTGAATTAACATGGTATCAGGGCCAATGGTGCTATTTTGGGAAGGGTTGTAAAGGAAGGAGGATATGGGAGATGTGGATTTCAGCCATAAGGTGGTCTCAGTGGTTTGAAAGAAATAAGAGGATATTTGACAACCATTTGGAACCTTCGTACATAGTGTATAGAAGAGCCCGGGATAGATGCATTTGGTAGGTTTCCATATGTAATGATTTTGTTAATTGCTTCTTCATGGAGCTGAAATCGGGATGGGTTAACATTGTAAAAAAAATAGTAAACCCCCTTAGTTTTTCTGTGGGGATTTTGTTTTGGTTTGGGGATGCCTTATCCCCTTTCTTAAATTTTTTTTTATTATCAATTATCATTTTTTTTATTATCTATATAAAAAAACAGTGAATTAACCAACTCTCCCAAGACCTTAAGGTGTTAGGAGATACCGTAATTAATGTAGTTCAACACTGAGCTAGCTTGGCTAGGCTCGTTATGAGCCATGCTTGAGCCTCTAATTGAGCTCATATGTCAGTACATGGTGTGGTCACACATGGGGCAGGTTCAGCTCACTAAAAGCTTGGCTCATTATACATAATAGTTTATTTTTTGTATAATACTTTGTATGTATTTATTGTGTAACCATCATGATTGGCATAATATCACTCAGTCTATTTTATCCAAATAAAATAAAATAAAATGCTTTGACCTAACATTAGTCTGCCGACTCTGCCCCATGTGTGACCACACCATGTGCTGACATATGGCATGTATAAGGCTAAGATCGTCCAAAAAATGTGCTCAAGTCAAAATGTAAGTGCCTAAAAAGAAGCGTCAAATTCAAATACACATCACATGTCAATCTATTGTACATTTACCCAAAAAATCTGTAGTACATGTCACATCTATCACTTTTGCTCCCTTACCAAAAAAAAAAAAAAAGAAAGAAAGAAAGAAAAATTGCTTTTGTAGATATCGTACTGATAGTCAATCAGAGTTTGGTGAGCCCAATGGAGCTTGAGCTGAGCTTGACCCTCAAGCTCATGCCGAGCTGGGCATAGCTCGGTTTGTTGACACCCCTGCTGAGGGGCAGGAACATCCATTTTAGAAGACATCTAAATGATTGTGAGTTGGACCAAATGGCTAGGCTTCTTGGTCTCTTAGAGGCATTTCAGCTAAGAAATGACAGTTGATTCTTGGCATTGGACCCTTGATAGTAGCAGTATTTTTCAGCTAGCTCTCGCTTTCATCTCTGTGGGGATTGGGGGGGGGGGGACCTCTTATCTCTGGAAAAGATTATGGAGAGTGTAAACTCCTTCAAAGGTGCTGTTTTTTGGATTGTGTGTAGGAAGCGACTGCTGACCATAGACAATCTTCAAAGGAGAGGAATGTATCTCCCTCTTTGCTTCCAAGATGAGGAGCACTCAAATCATATTTTTATTCATTGCTCCTATGCATGTGAGATTTGGAATGGAGTGTTGAAGGAAGTTGGGGTGGCATGGGTGTTCCCTAGAAGCATAAATGATTTTCTTCAAAGTTGGAATCTTCGGAAGTCCTTGTTGAAAGGAAGAAGGTTGTGGAGTTTGGTGTGTCCAGCAGTGTGTTGGTCTATTTGGTTGGAAAGGAACCAAAGTGATGCAGCACAACCCAAAATACCAATCCACAAACTCACTCGAGGCAATGCTGAATTGGATAAGGTCTAAAGGATCTCGGGTATGGGTTTCTGGTTTCAAATCTGGGCAAAACAAGCAGCATATAACAGAGTGCTGTTATAATAGAGTGGGTGGCAAGGGGACTCTTGAGTATTTAATAGAGTGCTGTTATAGGGATTAGAGTTGATTCAGACTAGGCTCAAAACAAGGCCGTTTGGAGATCAAAATAGTCGGTGAACAGTGGTCAATCTACTCTGGTTCAGAGTTTAATGGGAGGATATAGATAGAGTATGGTGGGCTTCAAACGCGGAAACCTTAGGTCAGATAGAGATAATAAACAATTCAACAAAGTGGCTGATTGTAGGCTTTATCTGAAGGAAGTTAGGACTGTAATCATGTCTGATTCCAGATCAGGAATTGGTAGCAGATAGATGCTAAACAAGGACTGATTTAGGTGTTGGTAGGGAAGTAAATCAGTTCCAAGAAATCAGGCTAATTACACAGATTTGTAAATAAAGAACCCCAGCCTTAAATCACCACAAGATCAATATACATTGAACCTTTAAACTTCATATGAAAATTCAAAGAAACCTCTACAATTGAACCTGATTCACCCAGACACCTAGAGAAAATAACTTCCAGCTGCTGCAATAAACCTTGAGGAATACTCTTTCCTTTAAGGGAGAAAACAAAAGAGACCAAAGGCTTCAGATCAGCACCTCATTGAAGAACCCTGATCGATAGGGCTCCATCCAATAATCACTCAGAACATCAGCAAGCTTCTTCAATAGAATATCCTCAGTAGCAGTCAGTCGTCCAGCAAGAATACCCTGAATAGTAGCTGCCACAGGTGCTAAATTAGAGTGATTTTTGATCTTATTCGAGATCTGATGCAAGAGCTTTCAACTGCTGTTGCTGCCAGGTTTACACAGTGTAGGGGATGGATGTAAGCCTGAAAATTTCAAGGAGAAATAGGACTAGTAGTGCCGCAGGCCATAGGAAGACTTGGTGAGGTGATTTACTGAAGGAGTCAAGAAGAAACAGATGAGTGATCCAGGGTTGCAGGTCTGTAAGACAGTGGAAAGTAATTCTTGATGGATGAACTTGAAGAAGAAGGTCAATAGAATTGGGTGATGGGTTCAGATTTCTGGGAACAGAAGTTAAGGTGAGAAAATCAAGAAGAGGGGTGGAGTAGAAGAGAAATTTGCAGAGAATGGTAAACAGCAACGAAAGAAAGAAAATTACAGGGAAAGAAGGAGAAAGAAAGAAAAGAAGAACAGTTCCTTGTGGAGAAGACCCTACTTTACACCTTGGAAAACCCTACCAAGGTCTCAAGCTAGGCACAAAGCTTGAAGAAGAGAACTCAAATCGCGGGTGGAGAAAACTCCCAACTCGTGGAACAAAAACCCGAATTTTTATTATCATTGATTGTTTACATGGGGGAACCTCCCAATTTAAAGAGAAAAGACCAAAACAAATAGGAACTTTCCTAATTTATAACATAAGCTAAAAGAATGCAAAATCATGGCCTGAAGTGGTGTGGTTGACCAGCCATAAATTTGAATCATTTATGTGCTGTTAACTTTGCCCAAAAACAAAATTATTCTTACCATGTCCTAAACTATTAACCAAGATCTTAAAACCACTAATAAAAGATTGAAATCAGCAACATAAACTTGTCTCTTAAGATCCAAGCACTTGTCTTTCTTGTGTCTCCATGTGTCCTTTTGTGTAGACCCCACCAAGGCCATGTGTGGGCCCCTTGGCTCTAATGTCTGCATCACAAAGGATTTTTGAAAATCACTTGGAGCCGGCATTCAATTTTTATACAGGGTTAAAGACTGATTTTGTTTTTGGACTATTAAATCTAAAGAGTTTGGGGAATATTTTTTTTGCAGATATAAAAAGAGGTTGGGGAAATATTTTGAGAGATTCCTCCTGGATATAGCTCCTAGGGCCAATGATGCGCTCTTAGTTTTAAAATTTTAATATATTGTTTAATGACAAATAACTGACAGTTGAAGCTTTGGAGCTCCCATGCTCTTGCTTCCACTACACAGGTTGCAACTATGGCTTCAATCCAATGTCCTTTGATTTACTTCATTATTTCTTGCTTCTTCAATCTTGAAATGCCAATTCTATTGCTCCTCAACGCTTCTTTCTATGGTATCCTCAAAACAGTAATCTTTAAAATTTGGCTGTTGTTTTCTGTGTAAGCAACTAAGCATACAATACAATGCATTTTCCATTTCTTTTGAAAATTGAATTTCAATTATATATATGGTTAGTCAAAGTTTTCATCGGTGCAATTATTGGTCCCATATGTTCCTCAGCTTATATTTGTTTACGTTTTTGTGGTTTCTATTTATCGTTTGTTTAGAACTGGAGCCTTATATTGTTACTGTATATTCATATCTGCTTGCAGTGCTGTTACAGAGGATGCTGACCGTGCCATTGAGCTGAAGAATGGTGCATCTGTTGGTGGGAGGAAAATTGGAGTCAAACATGCAATGCATCGTGTTCCCCTTGAGCAGCGCCGGTCAAAGGCAAATGAAGGTTAATACCTCTTGTTTTAGCTATGTTTCTTCAAGCTTGTATTTTTCAATGCTCTTGCTAATTTTATTAGCTTAGCTTTTTTTTTTTTTTTTTTTTCTGTTTGTGTCAAATATAGATATATTTTCTTCTTTTCTTTGCCTATCTTTACTTGTGTTTGTCTCTAAGTAGTTCATGCAGATGATATCAAGATGAAGGATGACAAAGAGAATTTTTCCAGTGGGTTGGTCAAACATGAGCAAGCTTCCCCCTTGCAGAAAATAGGTTTTAATACATTGTTATTCTGTTTAATTCTGCTTTGTATGCTTTTTTCTAGTGGTTGGATATTTTTACTAAAATGACTGATTTGTTTTTTCTTGATATGTGACTATAATGATTGATGTTACTACAAAACTTTAGGCGAGTCCAAGGGAACCCGTAAAGTGAAGACATCTCAAACTGATCATACTAACAAAGGGGATTCTTCAGAAAAGCAGAGGTAGTGATATTTCTCTTTAATTTTGTGGACCTATGCAACCTAGTTTAAGTGATGCACTGTATTTTGGTTTCAAGAGGTTGGACTTTGGAGGCCATGGGCATCTTCATTCTGGCTGATCCTTACCAGTATGCAATAGCTATAACTTTAAAGAACAAGAATAAAAAGTGTTTGTTCATTTAATCATTTCTAAGTATCATTTTTGAATCTCCTTCATTCGTTATTTTTTTTCCCATCATTTATTAATTTTTCATTTATAACAAGATTTGTCAAAACATTTTCTCAAAACAAGTCAAAAGTTTTCAGCAGAATTTTGCCAAAATATCGCTATTCCTACCTTTAGTAGTGGTAACGTTTGTGTTTGTTTAAATTGGCTGTGAAAAGATTAATTAAGAACTCATTGAGATATATATCATTTTCTTCCTTATCTTGTTATTACAAATTTACCACCAGGGAAGTCTTTGTTCTGATGTGCTTTTTCTGTAAATATGCATTCATCTGCTTTAACTAAGTCTGAAACTTTAGATGCGTTATTTTTATTATTTTTTTGGTTTGAACTAAAACTTTCAATCACAAGCATAAAAAGAAGTACAACCCTGACCAAAAGGGTAATCCTTACAAGATTTTGCAGTATCGTGTGCTTCCCTATTATAGGATCTAGAAACATACGAAAGAGAGCAGGAGTTTAAGTTTATATCACAGACTTTAAATTCATAGGCTAAATGTCTGAGGCTCCAAGGGGAGGAAGAAGGGGGGGCATTTAGATAAGGCACAGCATTGGCGGAGTCCGATAATATGGAGACTTTCTGTAAGTTGAGTTGGATGCTAAGCTTGACGCTGAATATGATTGCTTCCATTTCAGTATGCAGGGGTCTATGGATTTGGCTAAAGCACAATCCCATCCAATCAGGTCTCCATTTGGGTTGAAGATTACTGCTCCAAGGCCCGAGAAACCATCATTGGCAAAATTTGCTGCATCGACCTTGATACAAAAACACCCTTCTGAAGGAGGAGTTCCTTGCCTTTGATTGTCCAAAAAGTGGTGGGGGGGGGACAATGGATCATTGTCCTCCGGAGGAGGGTAGATGCTCTGAAGATCCTGCAGATCCCTGTTGATAGCCCAAATAATATGCCTCATTTGAAGGTTACAGTCATTGAATTCAATCTCATTGCGGATCTTCCATATGTTCCAGCATATTATAGATATAATTTGGGATAAAGTGGGACATTGTCCCTGGGAAGCAGCCGACATAGATAGACATTTTGGGAACCAACTATGGAATTCATCATTCCCCAGTTTCAACACAAAATCATGGAGATGAAAATATTTCCTAATTTGCAATGCAAAGGGGCATGAAATGAGGCAGTGTTCCACAGTTTCATGGCTGGAATGACAAATTTTACAGATTGGATCTACTGGGATGGATCTTTTTAATAAATTTGCCTGGACTGGGAGTATTTGCCTGTATGCCTTCCATAGGAAATGTCTCACTCTGGGGGGTGATGTGGAGATGCCAAATATTTTTCCATATTTTGTCTTTGTGAGAGTTGATTAGATTAGGGGATCCAAAATGACCAGCTAAAAGGTTGTAAGTTGATTTGACAGTGAATTTTTTATTTCCATGTTTATCAAAGTGCCATACTATGGTGTCACATGGGATATATGGAGAGATCGAGATTTTGAGGATAACATTTATTTCCTCTTGAGAAATAATATCTTCTAAAGGGCTTAAATTCCAGTAGAAATCTGAGTGGTTAATTAGATCGGAGACCCATTGAATTTGAAGATTGGCCAGCTTAGATGTGTAGAGTACTAGAGTTTGAAGCTTGGGAGTGTTGGAACCCAAGGGTCTCTCTAGATATCTACCTTTGTTCCATTGCCTATTGTCCAGTGGCCACCTTTTTGAAGAGTTTCTTTTCCTGGAATTATGCTTTTCCATCCCCATGAGCTCCAAGGCTTATTAGCTGTGGCATTGAGGAAAGAGCTTTTGGGAAATTAAATGGATTTCATGAGAGTGGCCCAAGGAGTGGAAGGATGGGATAGCAATCTTCAGCTTTGTTTTGCTAAGAGTGCAAGGTTCGTTAAGTGTAAATCTCTTATGCCTATACCACCATCAGAGTTACTCCTTAAAGTGTCCCATTTCAACCAGTGTATTTTTCTTTCTTCCTTTTTTGGTCCCCACCAGAAGCTTCTTTGCTTTTGATCTATGGAATTGCAGAGTCCTTTTGGAATGAGGAAACAGGACATGGCATAGCTGGGAATCGATGAGATAGGAGACTTCAATAATATTTCTTTCCTAGCTGGTGACAAAAGTTTTTCTTTCCAACCTGTAATTCTATTATTAACCTTTTCATTTAAGAAGAAGAAAATAGCCATTTTGTTCCTCCCAATCTCAGGGGGAAGGCCTAGATATTTCCCTGGCTTGGGGGATTCCTTAATTCCCATTATGCTGATAATTGGAGAGATCTTGATTCCTTTAGATTGTTTATAGGGTATAATTTCAGATTTTTCAAGATTTGGGAGTTGGCCCCAGGCTTTGGTGAAGTTGGTCAAGATACTTTTTATTTCTCTAGCATCTTTAGAAGTTGCTTTGCTGAACATAAATAGATCATCTATAAATAGAAGATGGGTTATGGGAGGACTAGTTTTCCTTATTTTGATTCCTTGGAGCCGGCATTGAGATTCAACTTTTTTAATTTCAGCAGATAAAGCCTCAGCACAGATGATGAAGATAAAAGGGGAGAGGGGATCACCTTGTCTAATTCCTCTAGATGGCTTGAATTCTTTACCTGGGGAACCATTTATCATAATTTTGAAGGAGGTGGAGGAGAGGAATTTAAGAACCCAGGATCTCCATTTCTCATTAAAACCCATTTGTTCCATAATTTGTAATAGGTATGGCCACACAACTCTATCGAAAGCCTTGCTCATGTCAATTTTTACCGCCTTGAGAGGTTTTTTCGAGAGGTTTGTTTTCATGTGATGGAAAATTTCACGGGCTATAAGGATGTTGTCTAAAATTTGTCTATTTGCAATGAAGGCACTTTGGAAGGGGGGATTTATCTCATTTATGATTAATTTTAGACGATTTTCCATTGTCTTGGTGATAATTTTATATAAAACATTGCAAAGGCTAATTGGTCTAAAATGTTTAAGGAGTGTAGGGTTTGGGATTTTTGGTGTTAGGAGTATAAAAGTCTTGTTAAGATTGTCCAATTCTAAATCTCCATCAAAGAATTTGAATATTAAGTCCAACACATCATCTTTCACAATGTTCCAATATAATTGATAAAACCAGCTTGGTATCCTTCAAATCTAAGTGCCTTTAATTTGCCCATGTCAAAGATAGCTTTTGTAATTTCTTCTCTTGTAAAAGGCATGTTTAAAATGTCGATTGCCTTTTGGGATAGTTTCCTCCTGATGTTTTGGCTTGAGGCAAGAATATCCGATTGGAGGGGGGTTTGATGATTTGAAGAGGTCCATGTAGTAATCAAGGAAGATGTTGCTAATTTGTTCCTCATTTTGGACCCATTCACCTTGTCTGTTTTTTATTGCATGAATGAAGTTCCTTTCTCTTCTCTGAAGAGTCGATATGTGAAAAAAATTAGTGTTTAAGTCTCCCATTTTTAGCCATGAAACTCTTGATTTCTGGGCCCAAAATATCTCTTTTTGCTTCAACAAATCATTTTTTTGATCTTTGATTTCATCAAACTCTTCCTCCTGGCTTCGAAAAGTTGCTCTGTTATAGAAAGTTGCCATTTTCCTTTTAAGGGTGCCTATTCCAATCTTGGAGAGCTGGGTAAGGTTATGTAATTTTTCATGAACTGCTGGTTTTCGAGGAGCATTAATATTATCCTTCCACTTATCCTCAATAAGCTCCTTACAGCCTAGGTAAGTTATCCACATCCACTCTAAACGAAATGGTTTGTTTTTAAGTGTTCTAATGGGTGTAGTTTAGAGGATGATTGGGATGTGGTCTGACCCTCTTGCATAAATATTCTCTATATAGGCATCCTGAAAGAGTTCCCTCCATTTGATGTTTGCAATGGCTTTGTCAAGTCTTTCTCTAATGATTATCTGGTTACATTGTCTCTTGAGCCTAGTGTAGAAAGGACCTCTCGACCGTAAATCTAATAGGTTGCATCTATTGAGGATTTCTTGGCCCAGGTTTTGGGATGAAACACTTAGAGGAGTACCCCCCCCCCCATTTTTCCGATTTTTTCCATAATAGGTTCCAATCTCCTATGCATATTGAAGGGTGGTTGATGCCTTCGAAGTGATTGGCAAAGTTGGCCCATGCCTCCTTTCTTTTGGATAGGTTCGGTTCTCCATAGATAAAGCTACAAAGCCATTTCCATTTTGCTTCTCTGTTATCAATGCTTGGTATGATCCATTTATCAGTGGAGTCTAAAATGTTTAATTTGATTTCATTTTTCTAGGCAAGGAGAAGGCCCCTTGATTTACCTATTACATCTTGGCCTGAGAACTTCTAGCCTATTTTTAAGCCTAGTTTTTTAAAGGTTGTCTCTACTGCTGGTTTTGTTTCAGATATAAAGATACATTCAGGAATCTTTTTTTTTAGAAAGTCTCTTATTGTACGAACTGTCAGGGGATTCCCCAAACTCTGACAGTTCTAGGCCATTATTCTCATTGGTCTCCTTGGGGCTGTTTTGGGACAGCCACCAAAACCCGTTTATTTACTGATGTTTGGTTGTCTTGTTCTAGGTGTGTAGAGTAATGTCTTGTTGGGGGGCTAAGAATTTTCAAAAGATTGAGTGTTTTAATGAAGCTTTGTTTGGGTTTTTTCTTTTTCTTTCTTGTAAACTTTGTTTTTTGTGAGATGTTATGTAATGCTTGAGTCCGGGGATGTGAAGGTTTATGGAGTGAGGGTGGTGATGATACCATTAGTGGTGGTGGGTTAGACATTGATATTATGGGGCGAGGAGCTAAGGAGTAAGAGAAATTCTGGAAATTTGTAAAAGGACTTACCTCTTGATGTTGTTTCTTGTTTGTTGGTTGTTGAGTTGGGTCTATGGAATCTTCCAGATCAGCTTCTTTCCTTTTCCTTGTTTGCTCCTCATCAATCTCTATTCTTTTTGTAATGTTATTCTCCTCCTCCGCCATTCGATTCCTCAATAAACGTGCCACTCGCTTGAGATTCATCTTATTAACTGGGCTTTCCTTGAAAAGTGGTGTTTCTTTATCGCTGCTTGCCTATTTGATAAAACTCAAGGTGCCTGGTTCTTTTGCTTGGTCTGAATCTGATTCTACTGGCTTTGGTTGAGGGTTGGTATGGTTTGGCCTAGTTTGGATTGAACCATGCTGATTCGAACTGGCTTCGGTAGTTTCTCTGGTCTGTTTTGAGGTAGGGTGGGTTAGAACTTCTCGGATGACAATACTTGATCGGGGGGGGGGGGCTCATTGCGGGTCCCAAAGCTAACCCTTCTTTTTTCTCTCCTAGATCATCGCTTTTTTCCCTTTGTCCTTGCTATTTTTAACATCACTTTCCTGCTCTTCATTTGCTTGGATTTGGTGGGTCTGGTTTGTCGGTAATATATTCCCCTTAATGACCTTATCAACTACTATAAATGGTTCGCTACGGTTAGGGGTATAGAAGTCTAGAAAAAATTGATTGTTCCATCTACCTGGACTTTGCCGAATTAGGTTCTTACGATATCTCCACCATTGACCATCTAGATCCATCATCTCTCTTAAGGTAAGTCGGCTGCTGTCACATCTAAAGAGGAAGTAATCATGATCTTCACCCTCTTCTCGAGAATTGGTTATGGAGGGAACTGTTCGACTCAGTGAGTTGACTCAGAGTTCTTCTGTTCTACTGTCTGTTCTTCTTATGGATGATTTGACTGAGTCTCTACTGCCGAGACGCATTGCACCATCGCTCTCTTACTCATTGATCAAATTTTGTTTAACCGGGGCATCTGAGAAGTTTTGAGTTCCATATGTTTTCCTTCCAAAAGAGGACATCCGGTCAGAGGAGCTTAGTGGACCTGGACTGATTGTCCAACGGAGATGGTATGCTTTCTTCGTTGATGTTCCCCTGAGGTGGTTGCTATACCTGTTGAGTTTTTGTAGTTCTTCCACTTCTTTCCCTTCTTTTTGATCTCGAAATTTGAGTTCACAGTCTTTGGCTTCGTGCCCAATGACTCCACAATAGTAGCAATAGATGGGAAGTCTTTCGTATTTGATTGCTATTGCAATGTTTGATTTCCCAGTTCTCTCTAAGGAAACTTTGTGGTGTATTGGTTTGGATAAATTGATTTGGATGCGCACTCGCAAATATAGCTCTTCTTCGTTGATGTGTTCTTCTGCATCCCATGCAACAAATATCCCTATTGTTTTTGCCATAGATTCTTTGAAGAGGCTTAGGGGAAGATTATAAATTTGAACCCAGAAATTTGAGAACGAGAAATCAATTTCTGAGATCGGGGTGGATGGTTCCACTCGGTGATTACCACGTGATTATCCTTATAGTTCCATGGACCTTCGTTTAAGACTTTGTCAAGGTCCATGGGGTGTTCAAAACGGGCAATATACTAGTTGTTACCCAAACACCCAACCTCCACTTCTTTTTTCATTTTCCATGATTTAACCAGAACTCGGACAAAGATGTCAATATTGAAATATTTTTCATTAATAAGCTTGGAGACGACACTAGATTTCCACTTACTTGGATCTATCTCTTTGAGTTCTTCATCAATATTGATGGTGTTGTCGTCGGTATCTAGGCTTTCCATTCCTGTTACCATTGTCGTTTCCATCTCTTCTTCCTTTGAGCTCTCTTTGTTTTGTTGCTTTCTACTTGATTCTCCTTTCTCCATTAGGGTTTTGGAAGCTTGTCCAGAGTGCGTTGTTGGTTAAGAAACAAAAACCCCTTGCACATGCAAGAGAAGATCTCGTATCTCTTGGAACGAGAGAGTCGTTAAAAGATAAGATTTATTATATGCATTGTTATTGCAACTTACTTTTGCTGTAGTTTTTTCCCAATTACCCAAAAATTTATGATGAAAAAAAAAACCCTTGTTACCCATCACCCTAGTCTTCATATTGGCAAATGAATCATATCGTTTCATACATTTAGTTCATCTGTGTATTATTCTCTGTTTGAAAAAAAGCTAACTATTTTAGCTCTTCTGCATGCAACATTAGTAGATATTATGTTAAACATTCAGTATACTTTATCTTTATGCTGTCAATCTTACTCATATGATTTACCAGCTTTAATTATAGGCGAAACTGCTTTTGGATGTCACCTCTTACTTGCAAGTTCTTTCTCATACTATATAAATATCATATTTTTTGCTCCTTCAAAGGGTTTTTTTTGTTCTTTTTCTGGTGACTTGACTTGGAGAGTATCTTCAAAACTCTTTATCCTTTTTTTTTTGTTGACTTGGAGAGTATCTTCAAAGGGTTGTTGTTGTTGTTGTATTTCCATTCCATGTGGAAGTTATAATTTGTGGGGAGATGATTTAAAAAGCTCACTCATCGACTTGGAGCTCCATGGGATTGACTCGATTTTTGATCTGAACCCCATGAATGACAGAATGATCTCATGTTTATCAAAATATATATATATATTTTTCAGAATATGTGCATGGTCTAGTTGGAGACTACCCTCAACAAATTCCTCAAAGATGCATTTTTTTTTAGATGAATATTTCCTCGAAGATGCATTGTCAACTTTTTTTTAATATGTTCTCTTTCTACTTGTTCTCATACTTTTGTTCCATGGTAGGATCTATCATATCAGAGATGTTTATGTGAGGTAGTAAGAATGAAAATCTCACTGATCAACTTGGAACTATGAGGAGTTGACTCAATTAGTGTTTGAGTCAATTTTTATCCTTCAATTTTGTTTGTCTTGCAATGTTCAAATCTTGCTAATGTACTTGAAAGTCTGTAAAGTTGCCTTGGTTTGACTGGGTTCTGAGTTCTGACCTAGAACTCTGATTTGTTAAATATTTGTCCAAGTCTCATATAACATGCTATGTTATCTTGCTTCATACAATGTCTTTAATGATGTTTGATTTTATTGTTTTAAAAAGACTGTGCTATGATACACATTGCTTTTGATGTTATGAAGGGTTGCCAGAACAGTTGTATTTGGTGGACTTCATAGTGCTGACATGGCTGACGAGGTTTTTAGTCGTGCCAGAGAGGCTGGCACTGTTTGTTCTATAACTTATCCCCTTCCAAAAGGAGAGCTTGAGGTCCATGGTTAGTACCCTTTCATTTCCCTTATTTGTTTTCATTTTGGGATATTATACTGGATGGATTGTGTCATAGTGATAACTAGCTTAAATTTTTACAGTCAGTTTGGTATATTGCTACAGGCTACAGCTGTTGGATAGTTTGATTATGATATAATACTGTATACTCAATTGCTTTTTTTGTTTGCTGTTTACTAGGGTATGAGATTTTTTAGGAATTGGATGTATGATGAGAGCTGGATTTATAACTTGATAAGGCAATAAATTTGTGCAAAATATATGAAGATAAAAAAGTGAAAGGTAAGGATGCAATATAATGCACCAGTTGAGGCAAAGAGGACAAATGCATGGATTTTCTTGCATAGAAGAATAGTTTAAGATTCTGGCACATTTTCCCAGAAAAAGATGATCACAGTGCAAGCCCATCATGGATCAGCAATTTACCTATCAAGATAAGTTGTTCTTGGGTGTTGTGTAGGCGAATTCAGCCCATGTGTGTTTGTTTGGTAACATTTTGGAGATTTGGGTTGCTAGAGATGGGGTTCTGAATGGGAGTTTTTTTTTCTGTTGATGTGTGGTTGGAAGGTTCTTCATTTGGAAGTGGAGCCAGAGGTAATTGCTAAGTGAGTATTCAGGGGATGGAATGCCCCTTTCAAGGTCGTAATCATCCTAATGGGTGGCCAAAGAAGTTTTAATGGGATCAATATATTGTTAGATGTGTGGAACACTTTCATGAGATCCATTTAGAGACCCCAGACCCTGTTTGAAGTAGCAAATGATTGATCTGTGTTTATGGGGTGCAATTACATTTTGGTGCTAGGGAATGTAGGCTGCTGTTGACAATGTGGTGGCTTTGTGGAGGTTGATCAGAGGGAGTAATCTTGGAAAAAAGTTGACTAAACCTGGATCCTTATTTAGAGTGATGGTTTATCTGGAATTCCATCCTGAAGCTGGAGTTTAAAGTAGTTTCCTTATATATTTGAGTTGCTGTGGAGGGTGAGAATGTTGTGCTCAGCGGTGAATTAGCTCAGGCCTCAATTGTTAGGGCACTGAATTTAGGGCCCCCGGGGTGAAAGATTGCCAGGTGCTGGGCTTAAGCCTTGTGCCTTCCCAATTGGTGGGCATGGGCATGAGATTTGGGACGACTATTAGTGCTCGTGGTGCTCCCAGTTTAATTAGTCTATGTGGCAGCTTCTCATTGCTCTGTTAGGTTGTTATGGGCTCAGTGGCTTCTGACGTTTCGGGGTTTGCAATTTTTGTGTTTCAAAATGTAGTTGAGGGTTCTCATGTCAACATGTGTATTAGGAACTTTCTTGATAAGGACAGACAGATTTCATCATTTTTGGATTGCGGAACCTCTGATCCTTGTGATGATGCACTAAATTCTTACTCTTAATCCATTGGGAACTAACTGCGGTGGTCCTCAATCATATGTTCAGTGAGCTCCAGTCTCTCTCTCTCTCTCTCTCTACATCTCATGCTATCATGACATTTAAGAGGAAATATTAAAATTATTTTGTTGCTAGGGGTGCTTTTTTCAATGGAAGCGCTATTTTAGATATGCAATACTAGCTCCCTAATTTATGTTTTTCATGTAGTGTAATCCTAGTTTCCTATTTCATATTTTCATGTAGTGCATCTGTTGTAATATTATCTGTTCTTAATAATAAAACACGTTGTTAATAATAAAAAAGTCCTTTTAATGGTCTTTACAAGTGTTGGGTCAATTGTATGGGAATGGGATGGATGTATTGCTAGTCCATCCTATGGGCCTTCAGCAATGCCATTGAGACTACAGTTGTATAATTTGAGGGCCACAGGTCTGCCTGCATCAGTTTCTTTGCGACTTTGACTACTACTGGCTGTCTCAGTATGCACACTTATTTAAGCATGTGTTTTCACTATAAATTTGATAAATAGATTGATTTTCAACTGAAATATCCCTCCTAAATGAATGGGTGCCATTGCGTGCTTGTGGAAATTGCAGTTTGTTCAGTTAGTGATAAATATGACAGCTTTTGACAAACTTAAGACATTGTTCCAGGGCTTGCTCGAGATGGATGCAAACTGGAGGCTTCTGCTGTACTTTATGCAAGTGTTAAAGTAGCACGTGCTTCTGTTGCCATGCTGCATCAGCAAGAGATAAAGGGTGGATGCGTTTGGGCTCGTCAGTTGGGTGGGGAGGTATAAAATTTGCTGGATGGTTTGTGTGTGCATATCTATCTGAAAATGCCTGATTTAGCTAAATTTATTTGTAATGAATTGTTACTTCAATTTGATGGATTTTATTGCATACTATAGATTTCTTTTTTTTTTGTTGTTGGTAATATCATACTATAGATTTTCTTATGAGTTACATATGCGAGCTGGTTTTTGGTTTTGGGCATGTCAGGAGTATGAAGTATATCTTCACTAAGAAATTAAAGATATTACTTTGTGATCTGTCATCATCAGGATAATTTCTCGTGGGCTGATCGAAGCTCAGGTGTTTTAATTTTGCTGTCTAGTCTTTTAATTACTAGCCAAAATCCATATAATAGACATTCTCATTACTTTCACTTCAATTAGGATTTTTTTTTTTTTTTTTAAAGTTTTCCCCTTCAGGCTTCCAAGAGAATTTCAAGCATATAGGTATACTCTGTTGTGGGACCCACCTCGTTAAATCTTAGGTCAATCAGTTATCTTTTGACCTTTGATTAGAGGCTGGTTTTAACCAGTCTTAGGATGCTAGCTGTAGAGAACCTGTTTAAAAACCTTGTTAAGGACATTTGTTGACTTCACATTTCAGACACATTAACTAGCTCCATTCCCCTAACCATAATTACTAGAGTGGAAAGTGAAAATAGGTGATGAGATGTGGGCTAAAAAAATCTTGTGGAAACAAGAAGCAGAAAGAATTGTGAAGTAAAATGGAAGTAGTTGAAGAAATGGGAGAGAAATGGCTGGGGAAGCAAAGGACAAACAGTTGAGAAACTATTCATCCAATTATGTCCCTTTTGGATGACTGGAAAACAGTTACAATAGTATATATAAAAATTGTGTTTTTATCATTTATTTGATAAGAGAAAATTCATTGACAAAGGGGATAAGACATTCCCCCCCCCTCCCCCCAAGGAAACCAACACAGCCTGAAGGTGATCAACTAGAATAATTTCTTACTTGATTTCCTTACCTTTTTTTTAGTATCTATAAAAGATTCCCCATCTAAAGAAACTTGGTGGTGGAATGATGAAGTCCAAAAAACCATTAGAGATAAAAGATATTATTATAAGAATTG
>JAOXJP010269202.1:0-20317 GCA_025762735.1 Platanus orientalis | reverse complement strand
GAGAGAGAGAGAGAGAGAGAGAGAGAGAGAGAGCAATAACAACAACAGCCTTATCCTAACCTTTGGGCGTTTATGCTGGCTTCAACCTAATGCATACCCTCCTTTATCCAGGCTTGAGACCGGCAGTGCCTGAAGATATAGATATTGACGCAATTTCATATTGAATATTTGACGATGCATTTTGTACCATTCTACATGAAGGCTAAGCCTCTTACCAGATTCTGCGAGTGTAAAGCCAGGTTTTATAAGATCTCACACCTCTTCTAGTATAGGTCTTGCGGCAGTTGCAGAGAAAACTACAGCTTTCTCTTAATTTTATTTATTATCTCTTAAAATTGTGCTTTAATTGAAAGGATGATATCCTTCATAAATTTTGGTGGCCGGTGAAGCCTAAAATCCCTTTGACTTAATTAAAGACACTCCTAATCTTACTTGAACTTTAACTTAAACTCCAAATCTTCTATACTTTAATGTTCTTTTGTATTTTTTCTCTCAAAGCAATAATGAGGACACCTAACTTAAAAGTCATACGACTTCTTAAGAGTTAAGACCCTCACATGACGACTGTGAGACCACTTGACAAATAGCTAATAGACTCTCCAAAGCCTCCATATCATTACTTCTATCTTTCAAAAAAGAAGAAAAAAGAGAGAACTCCATTGGCTGAAATCTGGGTATAACTTAATCCATATTTGTTTTGGTCAGTGGCATTGTATGGAATGCAATGGTCTAGTCTTATTGTATCAGTGGACTTTCATTCTTGAAGAGTTCAAAGGATATAAAGCCTGCTAACTGTTATGCTAATTGGGATGGCATACCTAATGGCAGCAACTAGCATCCTTTTAGTGTAATTTGTGGGGTCAATTATGAGTTATTCTTCTGTATAGGAATGTTCTGTATGTGGGATTTGCTTCTTGTGCATTTTCATTATCAATATAAGGTACTGTTAATGAAAGAAAGAACCTACTAACTACAATAACAGATTAAATTTTTGTGTACAAGTCTTAGTATCTTATCATTATCATGACTTGTCATGTAGTATCTTGCGAAACCCTCCTAGATTCAGTTTCAATTTTTAAAACCTTGCCTGGTGGTTGACCCAGAAGGTGCCAGTGGTCCAACCGATATGATAAACTCTGATACCAAAATATAGTATAGGACAGTCTAGTGGCTGTTATATCCTCCTGATATGGGCCCAATTGTATGTTGCAGAAGTGAGGACAAAACTTAGATAATCAGGAACAAATTATAAGAACACCTAAATAACCTTAAACTTAGAAGAGGATTGGGGAAAGGAATAGAGAATCAAACCAGACAAATTCAGAAGGTATAGAGGAAGAAAAGAAGGAGAAAACTAGAGGAGAAGTGTTGATTTAGGGTTTCTGGAAATTCTAGGAAGATTGGTACAATTACCAAAATACCACTGCATAAGCGTAAAAAATTTCTAAAACTTTACAGGGTATTAGATAGATATAAAAGTGATGTGCATGCAAAATTTCATGTGATTCTGATGAATAAAAGTATATGAAACATATAAAAGAACAATCTGCAGTAACACTTTGAGCTGGATAACCTAAACAGATTAGGGTTCCTTAATCAGAAACTTAGCATAACAGAGGGAGATTAAAAGGGAGTTTGAGGGATTAGAAGGGTGACAGGGTGGGGAAGAAAACCCTGTAGAAGCAGTAATTAAATCCCTATTTATAGAAGGGGCGATTTTAGTAGAGAAGCACTCAAGAATACCTAGCTGTATGATGAAAAATTCTGTTCTAATCTGGAATTCCAGCAGTCTTTAACTTTGATCTTGGTGATGTCTTGATGGAAGCACCACAGATGAATTAGTGGGGATAGAAAGAAGGGAGGAGAATAAAATAGTATAAGAATGAAGCAAGAAAAAGATATAAGAAAGAAGAAGAAGAAACCCAACAACACCAACTGATTAGGGGAAGAAGAAGAACTAGGGCTACAATCCTAGGGTTTCTAATGTTTCCAACCAATAGAAGAGAGGGGAAAACCCAGTTCTAATTCATTAATCCATGGCTACCAAATACGAAAAATGTGCAGCCCTAATACAGGCTCAGAACACTAAGAAATAGTAAGAACTAAATTAGAAAGTCCTAAATAAACTAGGTTACTTGCTACCTGAGGCTTTCCTAAATCCAAAACTACTAAATCTATGACTTTCTAAAAACAAAACTACTAAAAACTAAGACCTCCTAGGGGCTGTCGACCAGCACTCCAAAAGGGCTCCACTTTGACTTCTAGACCCACTAAAATTACAAAATTACCCTTGGCAATAATTCCTTGTTATAAAAATACTCTTATGCAATAAAACCCCCTAAATACCCATGGCATTAATAGCCTTATACTAGTGTATCCCAACCCCTAAACACCTAACAAAAATGCACACTTTGCACAAGTCTTGAACCTTGCTCTCTTGTGTGGAGGAACATACAAGAGCCTCTTTAGGTTGTCTGCATCAATGACCTAATGACATAAGCCAACATAAATAAACTATACATATATGAATTCACTTTTATTAAGTACAACTCTTAGCTAAAACACAGTTAATATCATAGTTATATGTGTTTGTGGATGGGTAGACAAGCCAATTAAATTTGTGGTTATCAGTTATCACCTATCATATCTTTCTCTTTGTGGAAGTACAACTACTTTCTTACTAAAATTATGAGTAAATAATCCTTATCCAGGCAAAGTTTCCAGAACTGGAAAACACTTAACCAAAGTAGAGTAGTTGCCTATGCTTACAAAAAATTTAAATAGGGTAACCCCCGTTAAGGCATGCTAGGTTTAAAACAATAAAAGCAACACACATCTTATCTGCTTCTCACCCTCTATTTCTTAGGTGCAATTTTCTCATCACCATGTTTTTGCAACCATCTAGGATACTCTTTCCTTGTAGTTCTTCTTCGCTCCCTCAATCCCTCTTTCTTCTTATTAAGGGTAGGAAAAAGAATATCCAAAACCCTAAATTGTAAACCCTGGGTTAAAGTGATTAAACTACATTAAATAAGTATATTTTTTCATTTTAATTAATATTTTTTTAACCAAAGTGGTTCAAGATGATTTGAATGGGTTGGACAGTTTGTTGTGTAATTGATGTAGGACGAAAAGCTCTGATACAAAATTGCTGTAGGATGAAAAGCTCTTATACCAATTGATGTAGGAAAGATTAGGGAGATTAGATCAAAATGCAAATTTTTGGGTAATTCGGGTTTAAGGTTGAAGGGAAAAGGTTTAGGATTGACTAGGAAAATTTTGATATTCCCTTCCAATATTAGGAATGATCTAGGGTTTAATAGATGATCGTTGTGTAGGTTTTAGGTTGTGAAAAACAATAGAAAGGTTGCTTGATTTTTAACTTTCAGCAGGGTTTTATGGTTTGAAAGGGTGAATGCAAGTACGTTTAGGGTTAGGGGTAGGGAAAACAAGGAAATGGGATCTATTTAGTGTAATGATGAAAAATAATAAATACTTGAAGAAAAATTATAAATCAGTCCAAAAGGCAAATTGATTTGTTGTTAATCGTTAAATGGAAAACACTTTGCAGTTGAAAGCATCAATGGACTAGTGAAAAACTTTGTAGAAAGGAAGAGGAGAAGATATGAAGAAAAACACCTAGAATCACTCTAGGGCTTGGGAATCAGTCAACCAAACAGTGATAGTAGCCAATAGTCAATATTCATTCCATCATACCCCTAAACTGGAGTAATAAGAGCTATTTATATGTTCCAATTGGTGCGCCCATAGTTTTGAGAACCGGACTGTCCGACCCGGTTTGGCCAGAATCGGCACCCTTGACGGTTCTAGCTTAAAACCATAATTGGCCAAACACTGTATATAACCAGAAAACCAGTCAAAACTGACAAAAACCGGCTGGTTTTTTATGAATTTGTTCTAATAAAACCAACCAGTTTTAATTTTTTTAGCAAATTAAGAAGAAAAGAAGTAGAATTTTATCTTTCCACATTCCAATCCCACTTCGATGAATTAATTTTAGTTTTTGGTATTTTATACATTTTTTGGTATGTCTAAAAATTTAAAACCTAGTCATAAGCCTTCTAATGCATTATGAATTGGTTTTTATTTATTTTTTAAATATTTTATTGCATTTTACTTATGTTTGAAGTAAACCATGGTTGGATCATGTAAACTGACGGTCGAACCCAGTTGGACCTGAACTGTCCACCTTAACAGTTTTATTAATGGTCTGGTTCTCAAACCTATGGGTGCGGCATCCAGTTCTATTGGAAAAAATTACAAGACCTACACAAAAAGGTGTGCAAAAAACCTCTATAACTTTATCAACTTGACAAAAACTTATGGAACTACAAAAAACAATAAAAGAAGACCCAAAGATGAAAACCTAATGGTTGGACCCCTTATTTAATATATGCATGACAATGATTGATTCTTCATACACAAACGAACGGGCCCATAATTGCTTTTGGAACTACACAAAAAATGGCAATCGTCCGACGAGGGGATGGCCTCTTGCACAAAGTGGGATAAAAGTCCTCCTAACAGGTAGATACCAAGAATCAATCATTGCCAAATACTTCAAGAGGCTATCCCCAAAGTTGCGTCGGACCACTAGCTTGTTCTTTTGTTTACTTCCAAAAGCAATTACGGGCCCACTCCTTTTAGGTTTGAAACCATGCGAGTGTTGCACCTGAATTTCAAAGACAACATTGCTAAATGGTGGCAGGAATTCATGGTGTTTGGTAAGGAAGGTTTTTGGTTTATGAGGAAGCTCCAATTTATAAAGAAAAAAATTATTGAATGGAATAAGGGAACTTTCAGTAATGATCAAAAAAGTAAAATTTGAGAGGAAGCTCAGTTGTTAGCTCAACAAAGGATGGAGTTGGAAGGTAGTCTTTCTTTGGATTTGATGGAAAGACATAAAGCCATCCTTATGGAATTAGAAGTGTTGTTAAGATGTGAAGAGATTCATTAAGGTCAAAAAGCTAAATGTAAGTGGTTGAAGGAGGGGGATGGAAACACAAAATTCTCCCATAAAGTGGAAAATGGGTAAAAAAAGAGGAAAAATTTGATTATAAGTTTTTGTGTAGGTGGTGAAGTGGTGGATGATTTTAACAGGATTAAAGATGAAGCCATCAGGTTTGTTTCATATTTGTATGCTAAGGAAGACAATGTAATGCCTTTTATTGATAATTTGTTTTCAGACTCCTTTTTTTTTGATAAGTAAAATTTCATTAGGAGAAAAGGGGTGAGAAATCCCCAAAGACAACAAGACAAAAATAAAAATAAAAATAGAGAGACTAACTACAAGAAAACAACAATCCCCGATCCCTTGTAGTATTGACTACCGAATAATCCCCCATATGATTGTTTTTCTACCCGCAATAACAAATCAAGTCCTTTATCCTATAGAAAATGTTATATGCCGGTTCCTTGCACCCTTAAAACCCTCTCTTATTACGTTCCATCCAAATTAACCAACAAACTACCAGGTATACTAGTTTCCAGGGAGTGCTACCCTTCTTAGACGTCTTCCAAATATTCCATGATACAATCAACATATCCGTCCTACTAGGGAATGCCTAGGCTAAGCCAATCTCCCTCAAGAACGACACCCAAATCTCAAAAGCAATTGGATGATGGATGAAGATATAATTGATACTCTCACTATCCTACAAACAAAGGGGGCAAGCGTTGGGAATGACCATACCACGACCTTGAAGCAAATCAATAGTTGAAAGATGACCCTTGCCAAAGTCCACAAAAAAGAAGGCTACTTTGGATGAGAGATTTGGCTTCCAAACAACAACCTAAATGTGATCCCGAATAGCCTTCACCAAACACGCCTCTCTACCGGATTTGACATAAAACACTCCATTTTTAGCATAAATCCAACGCAAAGAGTCTTCCACCTCCACCCCCAAACAAAGAGTCTCAATCCTATCAATCAGGTTTGCCATATCATCAATCTCCCAATCATTCAGGCCTCTGTGAAGATCCGCATTCGATGTCTCTCCATCCCCCTATGGTGTACCCAGTAATCAACTACCATTACCTCCTTATATTTGGCCAAACGGAATAAATTAGGATGTTTCACCATGAGAGGTCTAGGCACATTTGGACCCCAAACCCACTCAATTCTTGATCCCCCTATTAAAATCATTCAGCGAATTCATAATTTCCCTCCAACAGCTACACCTATATGGGAGAACAGAGCCTTTAGATTTCTACTCATTTGCTAACCTATATTTATCAGCAACAACTTGATGCTACAAACTCTCTTTTTCATTACCAAATGTCCATAACCATTTGGCGAGAAACGTTTTGTTCACACCCCGAATCCTATTTATTTTAAGCCCCCCATATTTCTTTGGTTTACACATATTGTCCCAGGCCACTAGATGCATTCCCTCTTCTTGACTATCTCTACCCCAAAGGAACTCTCTTTGGCATTGCTTAATCTTCTTCTCAACCATCGCTGGAATCGTAAAAAGAGAAATGAAGTAAGTTGGAAGGCTAGCCAAAGCCGAATTAATAAGAACCACTTTCCTTCTTTTTGATAAATGACTCTCTTTCCATCTTGCCAATCTTTTCTGGATTCGAGACACAATAGGATTTCATAGAACAATACTCTTGTAGGAGGTGCCAAGAGGAAGACCAGGGTAAGTGGTCGGGAAGGACCCCACCAAGCAACCTAAGCAATCAGTGAGCCTACCAATATTCTCCACCTTGCCAACCCCCATACATTATACTTTTATGAAGATTCACCTATAAGCCATAGACAACTTCAAAACGTTGAATCACACATTTTAAATACATAACCTGTTCCTCTGAAACTTTACACATGATAATGGTGTCATCAACAAACTACAATGAGATACCACCAAGCCATTCTCTCTAACCTGGAAGTCTTCCAATAATCCACCCAAGAAAGCTCTAGAAAGAAGGGTCCAAAAGCCTTAGCCACAATTAAGAGGAGAAAGGGTCACCCTGTCTTAGACCTCTTGAGCCATGGAAAAAGTCAACAGAAGTCCCATTTAATAAAATCGAAAAGGAAGCCATCCTATATCATTTTTTCATCCACTGCCTCCATTTATTGCCGAAGTCCAATCTTCTCAACATGTAATCTAGAAACTTGCAGTTAACTCTGTCTTAAGCTTTCTCCAACTCCAATTTACAAAGAACTCCCGACCTTCCATTCTTGAGAACTGCATCTAGGCATTCATTAGCCCCTAAAACCCCATCAACACATGTCTTCCCTCGAGAAAGGCACTTTGGTTTATAGAAATCACATCCTTCAAAGCCTTTTTGAGTTTGCAAGAGAGCGTTTTGGATAAATTTTTTTACATACTATCAACAAGACTTATTGGTTTGAAATCAAAGATCCTATTTGCATTTTCTTACTTTGGGATGAGAGAAATAAATGTCGCATTGCTCCCAAGTCAAGAAAGGCCTCCTCATGAAAGTTTTTCATAGTGTCCATGACATCCCCTTTGACCACCTCTCAACAACATTTAAAGAACGCCATAGAAAAGCATTTAGGCCAGACGCTTTATCATCTTCAATGCTCCTCACCACCCTTATAATCTCCTTAAAAGGGCATTCCAACCAAGATCAAGTAAGCTGGAATTCTTTTAAATTGGACACCATTCAACTTAGCTCTTCTAATACCGGGTTCCTTAAAAAGCTTCATGAAGTAGGCTGCAACATGTGATTTCAAACAATCGAGATCCATCTCACGGCCATCCTCATTAAATAAAGAATGAATGTAATTCGTATTCCTTCTAGCAGATGCCATCTTGTGAAAGAATCTAGTATTCTTGTCATATTTCTTTAACCACTGAGCTTTTGCTTTTTGCTTCCCCTTTATCTCCTCAAGATAAGAGATGCTGACATAGTTTTGTTTGGCTAAATCCCTCAACTGTCTCTTGTTACCATGCAAGCTTCTCTGTTCCTCAATATGATCCCAAAAACTGATCTCCCTCAATGGAGTTTTTTCTTGAGATCAATATTACCAAATACTTCTTTATTCCAAATGTGAAGCTTATCCCTAAACAACTTCCATTTCAACCTAAGCTTCTGACCTGGCCTCCTCGAGACATTAAAAGACCCCACTATTCTTTAATCAGATATATAAACCCTGGATTCTTTAACCAGATATTTTCGAATTTAAAAGATTTGGGATCCCCAATCGGCATTGTACCACATAGAACCAACAGATGTAGTTTGATACCGGACACGAACGAGCCAAGCCTTTAGAGAAAGTAAAAGAAGAATCCCATTTAGACGAAATGAGGAACCTATCCAGCTTACTCAAGGAGGGTTGAGCTTGCATATTCGACTAGGTAAATTCAACACCTGTAATAGGGACATCCTTCAAGTCATAGGAATTTATGAAGTCAGAAAACAATCTAGAGCCCCCTGACAGACTAGTCTCTTCCAAACGATCTCCCAAAGAAAGAATTTCATTAAAGTCACCACAAATACACCATTAGCCATTCCAATTTGCTATGAGTCTTGCTAATTTGTCAAAAAAGCACACTTTTGATCAGCCAAGAAGGGACCATACACCCTAGAGATCAACCACTCCACTCCACCTTTGACCCTCTCTCATGGCCATGAATAGAGACAGAAAAATCATTACACTAAGACTGCATAGTCTCGATTTTTCCAGTATTCCAGACCACCCATATCTCTCTAGTTGAACCTTTTGGGGGCAAATGGAAACCATCCACCAAAGCAGACATATTTGACACATGAAAACACGTGGAATGGATATCATTTTTGATTCCACAAGCACCAGAATTTCCATAGAGCTCGAATTGACAATGTCTTTAACCTGCAACCTTTTTTCATACCTGACAAGGCCTCTCACATTCTAAACTCTTTGGATGAAAACATAGCTAGTGCAATTGAGACTCTTTCTCTGAAGATGAAATCAAAGCTTTGTTTTTTAGAATGGGTGCTAATAAATCTCCAGGTTTGGATGTTTTTTCTATGCTCTTCTATCAAGTGTGTTGAGACATTGATAAAGAGTATACGATGAAATCTTTACTGAATTTTATTATAGGGGAATCATCAATAAGGGATTACATGCTACTTTTATTGTTCTTATTCCCAAGAAGGTGAAATCAAAAAATTTCTTGGATTACCAACCAATTAACCTGGTGTGTAGCCTCTATAAAATCATTGCAAAAGTCCTATCGTTGAAGCCAAAGGGAGTCATGGATAGGGTGATATCCAATTTTTAAGTAGCTTTTGTAAAAGGGAGGTAAATCATAGATGGTATTCTTATTGCAAATGAGTGTGTGGATTGGAGAAAGAAGAGCAAGGAACCGGATTTAGTGTGCAAAATTAACTTGGAGAAAGCCTATGATAGGGTGTATTGGGAATTCCTGCATTGGGTTCTAAAGAAAAAGGGCTCTGGAGGCAAATGGATAGTTTGGATGATGGGTTTCTTTCCTACTTTCTGTTTACCTTGGATGCCAATGTTTTCCATGTGTTGATGGTTAAAGCTAAAGAGGTTGTTTTAATTGAGGGTTTCCCAATTGGTAGAGAGAATTTCTATATGTTCCACTTGCAATTTGCTGATGATACCATTGTATTTATTAATGTTGAGGAAGACAAGTTGCAATATCAAAAAAATTTACTTATAATTTTTGAGACAATCTCAAGACTCAAAAGTAAATCTATCTAAATCCTATATGCTAGATATTGGTGTTGGGGACAAGGATCTCTCTACGCTTGGGGGAATTCTTGGATCTAAGGTGGAGTGTTGGCCTTTAAAGTAATTTGGTCTTCCTTTGGGTGGATCTTCTAGATTCTTGGCTTTTTAGGACCCGATGGTGGAGAGTGTTCAAAAGATGGCTTGTTGGAAACAATCTTATATCTCGTTGGGAGGTAGAATCATGTTGATAGAAGTAGCAATGTTGAATGTGCCAATTTACTATATGCCATTATTTAGAATGTTTAGCAAGATTGTGAATTTGTTGGAGAAGTGCTAAAGGGTTTTCTTATGGGAAGGAGGTCATTTAGGCATCTTAAAGAAAGAAATATGACACTCCTTGGAAAGTGGTTGTGGCAGTTTTCGTTTAAATGAGACAGTTTATGTCATTCCTCAATTCTTTGTATGTATGGGTGTGACTCAAATGGTTGGGATGTTAATCCTTGTTTGTCTTTCTCCATGTCCTTGACTTGGAAGGATGTTATCCACATCTTCCCATTATTCTATCCCAATACCCGCATTGTTCTAGGGATGGTTCCTCCATTTGATTTAGGAAAGACTTTGGTGGGGAGACCAGACCTTATCTGCCATGTTTTCTAGATTATTTTGTATATCTTCCCAAAAAGAAGATTTGGTCTATGATGTGCTCTCTATGTTTTCAATCGGTCTTTCTTGGAACATGAACTTCTCCCATGATCTCTAAGTGGGAAGTGGAGTTAGTGGGAAATCTTCTCTCCAATCTCAAAGATAGCTTTGTCTCAAATTCTTTCTTGGACAAAAGTATTTGGATCCTTGAGACTTCCAATGTTTTTTCGTCCAAATCTTTGTTTTTGGCAATCTTATCTGAGTCAACTTCCTCTTCTCCGTTCCCAATAAAAAAGATTTGGAATATTCTTGCCCCTCCAAGGTCTAAAGCTTTTATGTGGACAGCAATGCTCAATTGTCATGGATATGTTGATGGCAATTTCCCACATTAGTGTGTCCTTTGCAAGAAGAAAAGTGAACCGGCTAAGCATATCTTTTATATATTGTAGCATTTCCATGGATATATGGAATTATTGTTTTGTTTGCTTGTCTTGGCGATGGGTTTTACAGGAGGAATTGATTGACCTGGCTAGCCAATGGAATAGTAGGGGGATGGGTAATTGTGGAAGCCTATTTTGGGCATGTCTTCTCTCATGGGGTTTTATGGGGGTTATGGAAAGAAAGGAACTTCAGAATTTTTGAAGGCAAATGCAAAGCTCATATTGATGTGGTGGATTCTATCCTTAGAGAATTGGGCAGTTTGTTCTTTGTCACTAAGAAATTTCAAGGTCTATCTCCTTCTATGTTTTTGAGGGATTGGATCACTTCTATTTCTCATGATGTTCCCATGGTGAGCAAGGGTTCTTGACAATGGAAGGCTTCTGGTGAAGGAATTTTAAAGCTGGATTTTGATGGATCCTCTAAAGGCAACCTGGGTCCTGATGGCTATGGCTGTGTTGTGAAGGATAGTGATAGGACAGTTATTCGTGCAATTTGCAGTCCGTTAGGCATTTGTAATTTTATAAAGGCTGACGTGGTGGCTTTCTTAATGGGCCTTCGTGAGCTTCAAACTATGGGGGTGTGGGGCTCTATAGTGGGGGGAGGGGATTCTTCAACAACAATTGGCTGGGGTATAGGAAAGGGAGAGGGGTCTTTGCCAACTGGCCCCTTTGCTTTATGAGATTAGGGAATTGTTGGTCTCCTTGGGTGTATCCTTTTTTCATGTCCTAAGAGATCAAAACTCTATGGCTGACAATCTGGCCAATATGGGGTTAGAATGTCTTCTTGTTTTGTTGGTAGTGATCTTCTATAGTGTTGTTGTATATCTTGTATTTTATTTCTCTTTTTCAATAACATGTTGTTAATTATCCCAAAAGTACCTTTGACGACACAAAAACCATGTAAATAATAAAGAAACATAGAAATATGACTTTCTTAGTGATGCCCAGCATCAGTAATTACCTGGGTGAACATTCAGTCTGGTTTCCAATTCACAATAGATGAAATCGCAAACTGACCCGAGAATATCTCTTGTCATGGGTTGAACAGTTTGACTGTCTGGGTTGGTCTGCTTCTTAAAGCATTGTCCGGTGTTGGCTAGGACCGGTTTTTTCCCTACCAAACAAGGGCCTGAGACAACACCCAAAATGAATGATATTTCTCCAACTCAGCTAATGCTAAATATTCTCTAGTTTTTTTTTTTTTTAATCTTTTCTAACTAAAAATACAAATTTTTTTTTTTTGTAACCATCAGAAAAGAGAAACTTTTCTTTTTGAACTGTAACAAGTGCAAGACATAATTCTAAACTCAAGTAGCCCACATTTATGGAATAGGACTTCTAAAATGATATATGTGTCAGTGGGTTAGTGGAATTTGTCCAACATTGGAGTTAGGTGGAGCTATTGGTCCCTTTGTAGAGGGGGTTTTGATTTTTTTTTTGGTCATGCCTACTCCTTGCCTTAATTTATATTTCTGTCTTCATAACATTTCCTTTCTTTGATTGGTCAGACATGCTTTGAACTTTGTAATTTATTGGAACAACAACCTGTGAAACTGATTATGGGTCACTGTGACTGGGCAATGTGCCTGAGCATGTCTTAATATGTTCTGGTTGGACTCCATGCTTGAAAAGATTTTGAAGTAACCGATTAATATAGCTGCATGTTAGATCTTTGTTAACCATCACGGAAGCAGGTAGTAATAATATGGATTTGGCATACTAAGAAGATTTGATTGCGCAGATAGAGGGAAGTATTGTGCATATCATGAAAGCATTGGTGAGCCACCCTTCAGCTGCACAGAGTTTGATCGAGGATGATTCACTTCAGCTACTGTTTCAGATGGTCGCAACTGGCTCGTTGACTGTGTTTTCTCGATTTAAACAGGGCCTTGTTCCCTTGCACACCATTCAACTACATCGACATGCCATGCAGGTGGTTATATAATTGCATCTTTGTTCAGCTAGTTGAGTTGTGACAATAAAATCTGCATAAAGAACTGTAACTCAGTTTTGTATGCCTAATACTCAACCTTGTATTTCATTATGATGCAAATATTATTACAGATACTGGGTCTTCTTTTGGTTAATGACAATGGAAGCACAGCAAAGTATATACACACACATCATCTGGTATGTCCTTTCATTTGTCCTTTTTTGACCTTTTCTTTTATGAATTAAATATTGGTACTTTAGATTTCTTATTTAATGAGTTTTTTGTTACTCTATTATATACTTAATAAAATGGGAAAAGAAAAGAATGGTATGACAATTTGGGCTTGCAGTTGTATGGATTGACACTTGTCCTCTTACTTTTAGTGGGTTATTTGGTTTTGCATGCATCACCATGTTTGTGGGTGGATCACCATGTTTATGGTTTAATAGTTATTCACTCAATCAATCTTTCCGTGAAACTTCTACTATGCCATGAAAGCTATGATTCTTTAAACCCTCCCAAATTATCCCATGCAGAGCGATATCAATTTTCGCTTAAGGAAAAAGAATAAAAAATAGCATTCATGAGCCCCACTTGATGTACCTCCATGGTCGAGTGGACCCCACTAAGGCCATGTGTGGGTCTCACTTGGCTCTAATGTCTGCATCAGAGGTTCAATTAGTAGCAGCTCTCATTGAAAGCATTCATGATATCTTCCCCTCTTCTATGTTTTTTGACAAGAAGATTTGGGTCTTGGAGTCTTTGGGTAAATTTATCTCTAAATATTTTTTTCTTGAAGCTTTCTAAGGCCCGAAATGCCCTTGTGTCCTTTCCACATAGAAGGATTTTGAGTCCCCTTGTTCCTCCTAGGGTTGAAGCCTTCACTTGGACTGCAGCCCTATATCCAACTTCCCTTGAAGCATACAATGGATATGCTTCAGAAGAGAAGACCCTTGTTATCAATCTCCCCCCATTGGTGTGTTCTTTGCAAGGAGGGGGAATCTGTGCACCATATTTTTATTCACTGCAATTTCACTAAGGACATATGGCTCTATTTTCTTTCCAAATTGCACTATTGTTGGATTATGCCTCAGGAATTGCTGCCATTTATTTGTTCTTGGAATTGTATGGGGAGTTGGAGTACGTGCTAAAATATTTTGGGAGTGCCTTCTTCGTGGGTTTTTTGGGGGGTGTGCTGTGAAAGGACAACGGAATTTTTGAAGGAAAAAGTAGAGGTGTGGGGGAGGTAATTGATGCTATTATTAGGGAGGTGGGGAATTAACTTTTAGTCACAGAAGATTTTAATGATCTATCTTTGTTGGACTTTATTAGGGATTGGTGCAATTCTATCTCCTTTGATCCATCAAGGGAAGTTAGGATGAGCAGTAGTTGGGTGCCTCCTCATTTGGGTGGGATGAAGCTTACTTTCGATGGTGCTTCAAAAGGAAATCTATGTTTGGATGGTTTTGGATGTGTGGTAAGAGATCATAATGGTTGCATCATCCATGTTATTTATCACCCGCTCAGAGTTTGCAATTCCACTAAAGCTGAGGTTCTATGTCTTTTAATGGGGTTGTGTGATCTCAAGAAATTGGGATTTTAGGCTGCAACATTGAGGGTGATTCTCTGGTGACCATTGGTTGGGGTATGAGAAAGGAGTGTACCTCGTGGAGAATGTGGTAGTATGTCCATCAGATTAGAGAAATTTCTTGTCTTTGGGTTGCACTTTTCTCCATGTCCCTAGGGAGCAAAATGGGTTAGCTGACCAATTGGGGTGTTGGGAATCTGATACAGGCAACATATTGAGACTTATGTATGTGCCCCCATATAAGAGGGTTAGATTTAAATTAGAGTTTTTTGTGGGTTTAATTAGGATTTTGTAAGGGGGATATATTTGTAATGAGGCCTTTTTATTGGCCAGGGGTTTTTTATAACTTTTTTTTTTTGTCTTAGGGGGTCATGTGTAATAAGGTAATGTTTCCAAATTTTAGGGGGCTATGTAAGTGCATGACCAACCAATATTTTGTTTTTTAGAATTTAAAATTATCCAAATATGGGGCGCATGTGCTGATCGTAGATCCATATTAGGAGTCCTTTTTGGGCTGTTAAAAAAGTCAAACAATGGGGCCCACTTCTAGCTTGTCGACAACCTATGTTTCCCTTTCTTTATGGTTTTTAAATCTTAGGAAGTTTTAGTGTAGGAGAAATACTTAGGTGTTAGCCTACTTCTAGCTGATCAACAACGTATGTTTCCCTTTCTTTTTGGTTTTTTAAATCTTAGGAAGTTTTAGTTTAGGAGAGTCCAAATATTTAGAAAATTTTAGGTGTCAAGTTTTTGTATTTTGAAATTTCAATTTTTAGAATGTTTATTTTATTTTATTTTTATGTAAACCTATTTAATAGGCACCTCCGCCCCTCCCCCCCACCTTAATGAGTGGTGAAGAATATGAATTAAAAACATTGGTTTTAAATTAGGTGTTCTCAATAGTGGATGTGTGTTCCTTATTCTCTTTCTCTCTTGGGTTGTAGCATGAGCTCTCCTATTCTCTCTTTATCTCTCTTCTTCTTCTTATCCCACGACTTCTACTTCACTCCACTATCTCCTTATTCTTTTCCTTCTTCCCATCTTCTATTTCTGTCTCATCCTATACTTCTCTTCCCCATACTAGAAGTTTATGATGTTAAATCACCTAACGAGATCAGTCACAAGGTAAGAATGATGCGGACAATGATGCAAGACTGATGTATGTGCTGCCCCACAAGAGAGCTAGATTTAAATGTGCATGTTATGTGGGTTTATTTGGAATTTTGTAAGGGGGGTTAATTTTGTAATAAGGCCAATAGTGCCATGGGTAGTTTTGTTTTGTTTTTGTAATCTCGTTACTTATTTTTAACCCAAGTTTTCAAGGGTTAAAGCTTTCCTTTTTAGCTTGATTTTGGAGTGGTTATTCAGTTACCTTTCTAACGTGACCAAGATTGCACAAATCTGAGGTGATTTGGGAAAGTTATGATCAAATTACTATAGAGTTATCAAAAAGTTGTGAGAATAGTGTTTTTAGTAAGTCTTAATTTTTTGTATTTTTAAACTTTAAGAAAGTCATGTTTTAGAAGATTTTTGATTTTAGTATGTCTTAGGCAGCAAGTTTGAACTTTTTGGTAGTTTGTAAATTAAGAAAATAAGTTTTTAGTAATACTTGGTGATGCGGGAGCATATATTGTGAAGAAGTTAGAGGACTATGGATAGTCCTCTACGTTGTGTCCAATAGTTAGGCTTTTAATTTTCTATTTTTTATTGGATGTTTCTAGAAATTTTAGGGTTATTTTATTTTTATGGTTGTTTCTAGAAGAACATAAATATGACTTAATTTAAATTTTTATGTAATGAGGCATTAAATGCCAGGGGTTTAGATACAATCAGGGAGTTTTAATTAGATATCTTTTAAAAATAGGAGTCTTGTCTTTTATTTAAAAAATTGGTTTATAATAGGAGTCCTAATGAGTTAAGGGGTTGTGTGGGTTAAGTTTATAAATATGAGAGATGTTAGGTTGTAATTCAGTTTTTGGAATGATGACTTAAAGTGATTTGGAACCTGTGTGAATGTTGGATTTTACTTGAATGTTGCCCCTTTAATTTCAAAGATTGCTCACAGGTTTTACTTGAATGTTGGATTAACCTATGTGAGAGAAGATTAGAAAGAAAATATAGAGAGAAGATGAAGAAAGAAGAAGAGATTCAGGGAGAAGACCGTATGTAGTTTGAGAAGAAGTATTCGCATGAGTTAATGTAACTTATACGACAACTCTTTATTTATATTGATCATATTAGTAGACCAAATATAATGATATACCAACCCAGACACTCCATGTCCAAAATATCCTCATTATTGTATACATGTGTTCTCTACCATACCAAATACTCTTGACACTCCCCCTCAAGTTAGAGAATAGATATCTCGCATTCCTAGCTTGTCTAACAAACGCAGGAACTGTGAGGTACTAAGTCCCTTGGTCAACAGATCAGCTATCTAATTGTGAGTCGGAACAAAAGGTGTGCATAGATGCTCCTTCTTGAGATGGTCTTTGATGAAGTGCCTATCAACTTCTACATGTTTTGGTGCAGTCATGTTGCAAAGGATCATGTGCAATGCTGATCGCAGCTTTATTATCGTAGTAGATTTGCACAGGGCTTGTGATGGGCCAACCCACTTCAGAGTGCAACATCTTCATCCATAGTGATTCGCAAACAGCATGAGCCATGGATCTAAATTCAGCCTCTGTACTAGATCACTCTACAAGAGATTGTTTCTTACTCCTCCAAGTTACCAAGTTTTCGCCAACAAAGGAGCAGTAGCCAGAGGTGGATCTTTAGTTTGTCAAGGTACCCACTCAATTGGCATCCGTGTATACTTCAATCTGACGATTATCAGTCTTTCGATATAGAATCCCTTTGCTTGGGCAACCCTTCAAATATCGAAGGATCCTGTATGCTGCCTCCATATGGTCTTGGTAGGTGCATGCATGAATTGACTTAGGACACCAACGACATAGGTGATGTCAGGACGGGTTAGGGACAAGTAAATAAGACGCCCCACTAGCCGTTGGAATCTTCTTGCATCAAGTAGTCTGTCATTGTCATTTTTTTTCAGTTTGTGATTTACCTCGATCGGAGTAACACATGGTTTGCATCCTTCCATACTAAACTCTTGCAAGAGATCTTACATGTACTTCTGTTGAGAGAGAAAGTGCCTCTATTTGATGTTGCAACTTCAATCCTAAGAAAATACCTCAAGAAACCAAGATCTTTGATCTCAAACTCTTTGGCAAAATGACTTTTAAGATCTTTGATTTCACTCTCATCATTCCCAATCACCACAATATCATCGACATACACAATCAAGGCTATCATCTTAGGGTTGTGTCTCTTAATGAACAAGGTGTGATAAACCTGTACTTGTTTGTATCTAGACAAAATCATAGCAGTTTGAAATCTTTCAAACCATGCACGGGGTGACTACTTTAATCCATACAAGGCCTTCTTCAGTTTGCAAACTTTCTACTCAACCCGTGGTATTGAAATCCAGGTGGAGTAGCCATATACACTTCGTCTTCTAAGGCACCATACAAAAATGCATTTTTCACATCAAATTGGAGAAGGGGCTAGCCTTGGTTTGTAGCAAGGGAGATGAGAACTTGAATTGAATTAATTTTTGCCATTGGAGCAAAAGTTTCCTGATAATTTATCCCAAATGTCTGAGTGTACCCTTTCGCGACCAATCTTGCTTGTACCTCTCCACGGATCCATTTGACTTGTACTTGACGGTGAACACCCATTTACATCCAACTAACTTCTTTCCTATGGGAAGATCAACTAAGTCCCATGTATTATTTTTTTCCAGCGCCATCATTTTCCTAGCCATGGAATTCTTCCATTTAGGTTGTTGTAAGGCTTCAGATACATTGCGAGGGACAACAATAACAGATAATGCCACATAAAAGGCACAAAAGGTCGGAGATAATGAAGTACAAGACAAAGTGTGACAAAGGATGTTGTGTATAAGACTGCACACCCTTCCTGTGAGTTGTAGGCTAGTTAAGATCATCAAGAGAGTTGGAAGGAGGTGAAGAGATGTAATTATTACTTGAATCAGGAAGAGGTTCTAAAGTTGACTCTTGGAGAGGGTGATGAAAAATTAAGTTTGGTACACTGCCTTCATCTTGCTTCCCATGTTTCTGCCGTCTTATGTACACTTGTAGCTCTAGCTCCCCCTTGTCCTCAACGCCTCGTTTTCCATCAAAATGATATGAAGGGACATGAATGAGAACAGGAATGGGCAACTCTGTATCAGAGATTGGCTGCTCTCTCTGTTAAGATGTCCCCCGTAAAGCAAAGAACGGGATGGATTAAAAAAAATGACATCACGAGACACAAAAAAACGACGAGAGGATGGATGGAAACATTTGTACCCTTTATGATTTACACCATATCCCAAAAAAACACACTTAGAGTGCTAAAGATGAACTATGCACAAGAACCTCCAGAGGGGTTTTGTAAGAGAGAACATGTGTAGGCATCCTATTCATGAGATAGACGGCAGTAAGAATAGCGTTAAACGAAAAGGTCTTAGGCACATTTATAGTGAACATGATAGCTCATGTGCAATCTCTAGTAAATGGTGATTTTTCCTTACAACTAACCCATTCTGCTCGGGGGTTCGTAGACACGTGGTCTAGTGAACAATTCCAAACTCATCAAGAAAGGAAGAAAAATCACGGGATATGTACTCCCCACCATTATCAGATTTGAGAATTTTAATATGGGTATTGAATTGAGTAGAAACCATAGCATGAAAAGACTTAAATGTTGCAAACACATCACTCTTATGTTTTAACAAGTATATCCAGGTGGTTTGAGAACAATCATCTACAAATGTCACAAAATATCCAAAGCCAGAGGGAGAGGTAGTAAGAGATGAGCCCTAGATATAAGAGTGCACAAGTTGAAATGGAAGTGAACTTTTATTTTTATTACTGATTGGATAAACCGATTTACAATGTTTAGCCAACTGGCAAGGTTCACATAAAAAATTGAAATTAGAAATTTACAATTGAGGGAACATTTTTCTTAAGACAGAAATAGACAAATGATCCAAGAGGCGATGCCAATTGAGCAACTCATCGGACGAAGACATCTCTCTCTTTATTGCAAGTGAAGCTACTGATAACTGCGAGTCCAAAAGATAGACCATCATTCTCATGCCCCAAACCAATCGCCTTCCTTGTCACCATGTCTTGAAACACACAATGAGATAGGAAGAAAAGAACACAACAGTTAAGGCTTTTGATAATGTGACTAATGCACAGAAGATTTAAAGTGAAGTTAGGAACATGCTGGATAGGCGATAGTTGTTAATTAGTAGTAGAAATGTTCCCTTGTCCAACAACAGATGAAAGAGAACCATTTGCTATACGGACCTTTTCTCTGCTCGAACAAGTCTGATAAGAGGTGAAGAGAGAGGACATACCAGTCATATGGTGAGGCCTCTGAATCTATAATCCAGGAGCACAAAGAACTGGAAGTGGATGCAGAAAATGCTGATGTAGGTGTACCTGTATAGGAAAGTGAGGAAGTAGCTCTAGTGGAAGAATGGTTAAGTTGGGAAACAAAACGGTGGAATGTCTCAATCTCATTTCTTGAGAGACTACCCTCGGTGGTACTTGGGGGCAAAGGAGTGGATGCAGTGGGTACCATCTTTGTGTTGGTAGATGAAGCGGAATTAGCAGTTATGCGGGTGGCACCAAACCGGCCTCCACCTCTACCACTACCTGATCTGCCACGCTGAAAACCCCGAGTGGGTAAATCAAGTGGATTTAGTGATTAGGGTTTGTAAGAAGAGAAGAAGAAATAGGAAGAAGGAGAAGAGAAGGAATCGTATAAGAGTGTTGTTACTCTCATACGTGTGTCTCTTTTATTCACAAAAGGGTTACAATTACAAGTATGTCCTCAAATACCAAAGTACTACTATACCCTTACAAGTATTGTACCCCTGCATAAATTAACACTCCCCCTCAAGCTGGTATGTAAATATTGTGCATACCAAGCTTGCAAATAATCCTCTTAAAACTAGGACTACA
>JAOXJP010269193.1:0-20318 GCA_025762735.1 Platanus orientalis | reverse complement strand
GTTCTTTTCTAGTTCTTTATCGTTCTTTTCATTACTTAATCTCTTTAATTTGATTCCCTATTCCTCTTCTTAATTTTCTTTTAAAGTTGATATTATTTGGGTGTGTTTATAGCCTTTTCTTGGTTAATTTAAATTCTGTCCCTGCTTCCGCATGTAATTTTGGGCCCACATCAGCAAGTTATACAACTCTTAGACTACCCACATCAATTTGTATCAGAGCTTGATATATCTTGCATCATCCTTGAATGGATCGGCTAATCCATTATATATCGCCTTGAAAAAAGATAAAAAAGCAGTGTATGACATTAGTTAGAGACTTCCTGCTTTAATTTAAACCAAAGTAATTATTATTTTTGAGCATGTTAGATATACTGCAGTCAAGGGAATATAAAATATTAAATAGATAATCAACAAAAATGCAATTCTCACTTGATAACGTAAAGCAGAAAACATTTTACACCCCATAAATCAAATATGAACATGATGAATTGATGATAACATGCCAGAGATTGTGAGACTGTGAGATGTCACGATTGCCACCATGAACGTGTGATGGATCAGGGGGAGAATCGGAATCACAGGACTGATGGCTGCTGTGGTCAGAGTACTATTGTTCAACCTCATATGTCTGGCTCTAGCAGTGACTTAAACTGTGATAGTGGTCAAAATTGAAGTTAAATATGAGGTCTCCAACTGATGGTGGAAGCTGATGTGACGTATGAGGCTGAATTGGATGATCATAAGGTGGGATTACGGATACGATTGAGTCTGTCTTTGACTGTTGCCATGTGTATTAGTGTCACATGAAGAACTGCCACACTTACGATGACGTCTCTTGTGCACTCTCATATGCGACAGTGAGGTTGAGGCATCATTCTTAGATGATCTAAACACTGGCACTGCATTAGATATGATGATACCTCATCCGTTGACATTTGCTATACATACGAACTAAAGTACTGGTTGTTGATCCCATACCTATAGTAGTACCGACGGCCATAATCGTACTTTAGATATTGTGTTTGTCCATCATAATGTTGGGTACATGCGGGCGGCTTAGACTTGGACCCGCTGCCTCTCTCTGTAGGTCAACTACCATGGTGTGTGTCCTACGTGGCAATGTACTAGTTGTACCTTGTATAATTGCAATGGATAGAAGAGCTAGCTCCACCTCCACCCTCACCCTCATCCATGCCAATGACACTAGTTGCATCACCATTTCCATCATTAGATGATTAGAATCATTAGAACTCTGCTCATCACTTTCCACTATTGTTGTATGCTCCTAGACCTAGACCGCATCATCATTACTTGCATTTATTGCACCATTGATAGATGGTCCTAGATTTAAAAAGAATGCACGAATCTCCCTATAGCTCTCATCAGAACGCTGATGGTCTCCACCCTCAGCAGCCGTGGCCGTTTACTACCATCCTCCTTCAATTCAGTCTATATTTTTCCCATCAAGTAACAGCTCCTCACAAATTTAAGTATCCAATACATCATCATTTTCAAAGATGTGGTTGACGTTGATGGGATTGTAGTAGTCAACATCTTATTGCGTATCGAATATTATTTGAACCTTTAAGTGCATATTGTAATGCATGTACACCAATTTATGTTAGTTTGACATTTTAAATCTTTTTCTAGGCCTTGAATGTATGAGAGAGAATACACTCTAATTTCTCTCACACTTAAAAGATGATGCTGTTTGACTAAGGACTTTGATGGCAATGTCCTTACGAGTGGGTGTACTATCCCCATTCAAGGCCCACCACTCATTTGTAGTAAAAAGGGTTGAACATGTCAGATCAACGCTTAATTGTTCTTACTCACATATTTATTGGTATACATGCATGGTTGACTATTCTTTATAGCACAAATTGCGGTGTATGACTTGAATCTTTCCCCATCCATAAAATTTTTCAACTACAAACAACTTTTTGCTAGATTCCAGCTGAGAATAAATATATGAATACGTGACATGCCGTGATGCCAATAAAAAGTGATAAATTACTTGTCTCACTGCAGTTAATTGTTTATCCTCATCCCTCTTAACTCTTTGTATTGCTGCTTTTATTCTTTTCATTTATCTGTTATCATTCGAATTTTTGAATCACTATGCTAAAATTTTAGATTTAAAAAGTATGCTGGCAAATAAGATTACATAAAGTTAGTTGACTTGTAATAAAAAAATAAAATAAAATATCAATTTATTAACATAAAGCTCAGAAGAAACCATAAACAATTAAATATTATCTGCTGTTGCATGTAAATCGTTGCGGAGTTGATTATTCCATACTGTATTAATAATCTTGATATAAGTTTTTGGATGACGTATGGTCTCTATAGATTTCTTCATCCTATCCATTGCTTTATAGATGTAAGTCATGGTGGGGTTCTTATTTTGGTACACAAACATTAAAATCTTTACAAGAGGTTCCATGACCCTACATACCTCATCAACTTTCTTCCAAAATGGTTTAGTTAGCACACATTGCATACTTCTTCTACAGTCGATTTCTTCTTGTCTTTACTTCTGATAAAGTTTAGAAAATTTCATCAGTGAAACATTTATGGAGAGCATGTTTATGCCTCTAGAGGCTCTCCAAAGCTACGTGCTTTATAGAAAATAAGGTGATCCCTTGGTGTAGTAAGTCTTAGCCCTGTGTATAATTGTCTCTCATATAGTTTTATGATACACTGCTTGTGCACTGTTGTAAATGAGACTAGTTATCTTTCTTTATTTGTCAATAACTTCTTTTATATTCTTTACTTTACCAATATCCTCTAACATGAGGTTAGTACAATGCACGACACAAGGTGTCCAATAGAGATGCGGCCTCTTTTACTCTAGTAATCTACCCTGCAGCTTTAAATGCTGCCTTGTTGTCTGTCACAACCTGGACAACATTCCGCATGTATCGCATGATACAGTGTAATTTTTACACATAAAAGGGTATGTTTTAGTATTGATGTGCTGACCCCCCGTATCACAAGTTTTAAAAACTTCTCCAAATCCTTGATTTTCTTCAATATTTTTTTATACAATAAACTTCTACTAGACAAATTTAGGACTTCACTTCAGTCATTTTGAAGCAAAAACTCATATTTGGGCTTGAGCAAAGGATCGAAGTTGAAACCCCAAACTTAGTCAACAACCTTGGTAAGTCCTTTATTTTAGCTCTAATCATCCTACCTTTTTTTATATGTTATGTATATATGTTTTGAAAAAAATAAAAAATTAAAGAAATTTAAAAAAATCAAACCAAGTGGGAATGTTTTAGTTTGTTTTTTATGAGATACTACAACTCATTATCCACTTAATATGTCAATTTGGTAAATTTACAAAATAAAATTATTTTTTATTTATATAATTATTAAATAAATAAAAAATATTGAAAATGACAATTTTTTTGAAAAAAATACAAAAAGCATATTAGAACACATTGAAACATACTGTGTTTGTTTCTCTTAATTTTACTATGTTTTTCTATATTTTTTAAATTAAAAATTATAAAAAAATTCGGATCACAACAAACATGATAGAACAATGTTTTTTGGGTGGGTGTGGAATTTAGTACATTTTCAACTAGATTTATTAACAAAATTAGTGAGATGCATCATCATCAACATTGTGAGGGGGATGGCCATGATGATCTTTAGCCACCCCAGAACTCTATGTGGTATTGATGTGGGGTTGGGGCTTGGGGGTTGTGTTGGGACAGCTACTATATCTTATTGCATTATACTTCTCCAGTTTTACTCCTGTACTTTTGTTTATATTTTGTATGACCATTTTCTATTTGATATTATCAATGTATGACATTATTGTTTGGGTTTTAGATTGGTGTCATTGATTATGTGGATTTTTAGTTATATTGTGCAATGTGTAGTGTTATTTATTTATCAACCTCTAACACTTAAAGTCTTAGACATGTGCGAAAACGTGTTTTACAAGAGTACTATTTTCCAACTATACTCAAGTGTGTAATGAAGTGTAATGATTTCTAAGTTTTTTAATGATGCTTATCATAACATTTTCTAAAGTTACATTAAAAAATTCCAAGGTTTACTTAGTGTTTCTATAGTTTCTATAAGCAACAATGTATGTAATGAGGGTGGTGGTTCTCCCAGCCATCACAGATGGTTGTTTTTTGTATGTACTGATTCCTAAGTGTGTATTAGTGTTTATTCTATTATATCTTGAAGTTTTATAAAAAAAATTCCAACATTTTGTTAGTGTTTCCACCATTTCATTTTTATAGCATTTCCTTGCGATACTTGTGGTATGTCGATACATATCCGTGTCTCAAGGGTGTGATAAGGCATGCGATATCGCTACTTTAAACCTTGCCTCTAGGATTTTAGCATGTCTCTAATAAAGAAAAAGCGTGTAGACTCAATAGGCTCTATATGGTCTGAAGCAATCATCCACGGCATGGTATGAGAAATTTTAAGGTGCTATTGTCAAGAATGGATACAAGTTTTGAAAAAGTTGTTTTCCTTGTTTTTCTTCTAGGCTTCAATTCCCAAGTATTTTAAAGGAATGAGGCTCTTGGCCTTTTGGGCTCAATGGGAGAGGATAGTATGTGATCCAGTTTTTGATATGTAGTTGCATTGTATAGTTGTTTGTATGTTCACATTATATACACTATTTTGGTGTTTGGGGCACAACCCCTTTGCTTTTATTATTAATGCAAGGTTAACTTTTTTTTTTTTAATAAATAAAAGGAAAAAAAGAAGGCAAGGAACCAGCATCACTTAGTAAAAAGATTTTACGGTCATGTGGGCTAGAATTTTCAAACACACCTATTTTAGTTATTCTCCAAGATGGGACACTCATCTAATCATCATCACCTTATTTTTTGAGCTAAAATTATCGTTATTATTACTAATAATTTCTAGCTCTTTGATCCATTTGTGTAATTTTTTTTTTTCTTAAAAGCGTTACGCCATTATAGCATATAACTTCTTTTATATTTATTGTAGAAAAATTCTCAGATGAGTGATTAATTTTTGCAGGATCAGGGCTTACGTAATATGCAAAGGAATAGGTGCGTTTATATACCTCAACACCGCTTCATCTTTTTTTTTCTTTGTTCACTTAAATTTCCGTTATCCTGATATAATTAATATTCATTTATCTTTCTGGATCATGAGTGCCAGCCAAAATTTCTTTTCCATTGATTTTTCCTGGTTGTAAATTTATAAATACTTTTCTATGATAGATAACAGGAAATATTTATTACTAAATGCATAAAGATGTACAAAGGAACGAGTAGTCCCCAAGTAGAATATGCAATATAAACGCTGCCTTTATATACTCTCTATTCCTTTCCCATAACATAAAATGTCAATCACTCCCCAAACTCAGATGTTTCAGATCTATTAGTTTCTTTAAGACAAAAGGCCAATCCGAGTGGAAGGAGCCAGTGTCTGCACATATCTTTGGTAGGCTTGGGATGTCTTTAGAAATCCTTCTATATCTTTCTTTCCAAACCCCCAACTCATAGATAATGGAAGTGTTTCCCATATGATTCGGCCTTTGCATCCAGATGAGATGACCAGCAAGATGAAAGGACATCATGGATCTCCCCCTCAGGAAAAAAATCACGAATCTTCTGCAGTGTATATTCAGGGTATTCCATGAATATGAATGAATATACCTTTGAGAGACTACTATGGACAAGACTGCCCTTATTACAAAACAGTACACATACAACTCTACACACATTGCTTTCTTCTTTTCAAACAATGGGAATCTTCCTCCCCCATAAGATCTCAATCTTCTCTGATGATTGATATAGGTCTAGCCTTTCATCCACCTATCTATCAAGAGTAGGCATTTTAAAAATGGGGTTCCATATAATTATCCAAAAAAAAAGGGGTTCCATATCAATTTCCGCTCTTAAGTCTCAAAATAATAATTAGTTGTCAAATCTTATAAGGGGGACCAACCTATAAAGCCTTGGGCACCTATCACATAACTTCTGCTACCTCATCAATTGTCCTCTCAAAACTGAATTCTTCTGTCATAACCAATTTTGAAGCAAGTCAAAACTGAATTCTTCATTCATTACCAATTTTGAAGCAAGTCCTCTCCATGTGTGGGTCATTATCAAGAATAGGTGTTGTTTTTCTTTTTTGCTTAACTTATATTCTTTCTTAGTAAGGTGACAGTTTACTTCCTAGGACGAAAATTGTGGTCTAGAACAGTGTATATATGATTTATCTGTTAACAACATATTAATTTTAAGTTATTACTTGATTTACTTGAATCTTCTGTTTCCAGACTTACCTACAGCGATCTTTGCCTTCAGATACCTGAATCGAAGTTTAGAGAGTGTTTGCTAGGAACTCTGGGAGTACTATTTAAATTGATGTGTTCATATTATTCCATCCTGAACTTTCAACCTGACAAAATGGTAAGGAAAACATCATAATGCTTCATTGCAATTACTCACTTGTATGATTTATATGTTTCTTAGCTTTTTTATATCTTTTTTCTTTTCTAGGTTATATTTGGTTTTTATGTATTGTTTGCGGTGTTAACTATGGATCCCTGTTGTTTCCTGTGGAAATTAGGTTTCTATGATTATAATCATACAAATAAGGTTGGGTTTCTTCTTATGTTTCTGATTAAGTGATTCCTTTGACCTTGTTTCTGCATTGGGGATTGCTTTATTTAAAGAATTTGGCAATGTATTAAAAATTTAAAACTGTATTGTATTATCTGTGTTTAAATATCTGAATCCTCAAATATAGTTTGTAATTTGGTTGGTGAATGTATTAAGAAAATGAGATGCTAACTCATTTCACTCCATTTCAACTATATTTTGAGGGTCATTTGACCACCAAAGTTTCTTCATCACATGATACCAACTTCATAAACCTAAATCAGAAGGAAAAGGAGAAAAGAAAACTGGCAAACCAAATTAAAAAGGAAATCACACTTTTTTGTGTGCTATTTACACGAAAAATTATTTGTCCCATCATGATTTGGGTACATTCCTCCATTACATTATAATAATAATTAGTAGTCAATGTATAAGGGGTATGGTTGTAAATACATGAAAGTTGAGGTTTTCCATTTCTGTATTTTCCTGGAATTAGTATGGTACATCAACATCATATGGTATAGCAAAAGGATGAATACAATTTAGTAGAGTGATCAGAACACTCCCTACGTTTTCTCCCTAACTCTTCTCTTCTTGTTCGTTTTCTTTCTTCTTCTCTATCCAACTTTAAACCCTAGATCTACTCTACGTAAACACCGACTCTACTTTCAACTTGGTATTAGAGCTAAAGGGGGAGATTGATGCCGCATGCGTGTGAAAACAATGCAATTAGATATCCATGGTGATTGCCTGAAGCAATAAGAATGCATAAGCAAGATTCCTACTCTCTAATCAAGCACAAGTCAAGTTCAAGTAAGAGATGGAATAGCCGTGTAACTCAAACATGAAGATGTGACCCACATAATAACTAAAACAAATCATATTTTCATGCAAATACTAATAAACTATTTCTTGACTATAGAAATTAGCATACAATCAATGAACTAAAGACCAGCAGTAATCACGATTCACACCCAACAAGGATAAAAGCTGTGGTAAAACAGGGTTTATTAGGGTCTCTGGTAGGTTGTGAATGAGATCAGATATGCTCAGTTCTAGGTCAAAATAAAGGTCTAACAGGGGCTGTTTGGGTCCAAACAGTATGGTGTCAAAGGGCTGCTATGGGATTAGAAGGGCCTAAATTCTGATTAATGGACTCTTAAGGGTTTTATGGGCTTAGTTTGAAGATTTTAGGTCTCAAAATCAGCAGGATTGTGGATTTTATGGGTCTGAAATCAGGTCTTGTAATCAGGCTTAATTAGGTCTACCAGAATTCCTATTAGGACAACAAAGAAAGTTGGGTAATGCTTATTACAGAGACCAAAACAGGTTATAGACAGTGGCTGTAATAGGGATTTAAAGAGAGATGGAAATAGGCTTAATAGAGAGTATTGTAACATAAGAGAGGGACTGAAAGAGGGCTTCAGCAGGGGCAAATAGGCTAAGCAAAGACTTATAGATTAGCCATACCTTTCAGTGATCAGATCAGAGCCTGTATCTCTCTCAGAAAAATCAAAGATTAGGAATCCTAGTATGAGTAGGACTGCTAACCAGTCTGCCTCAGGCTTCCTTTCAAGCTTCACTTCAAAGAATCTCAATCAAACAGTGAAGGATGACCTTCCAGGTGCTGTCACAAGTAACAACTCAGTGTAGAGGAGGGCTTAAATCAAACCCAAGCAAAGGATTCCACTCCAAACGCTGCTGCAGGCTCATAACTAAGGTAATCCAGTATCAGAAACCAGAAAACTCCCAGAAACTGCAATCTAGGATTGCTGCAGGTGACAGGTCATGTAGGGTTTAAGTGATATTGATAGAAACTGGTAGAAGCACCAGAGAAAAGTAGTTGCAGATTCAGGGTTTACTGGGTTTTAGGTTTTCTGGGTAAAACCAGTACAAGGGAGTGGAATCTTTAGGGGTTTGAAGGTCTGGTCAGTAGAGGACAGATTTGTTGATGGAAGATTTCAAGAAGATGGAAGACATTGCAATGGTGAAGGGAGAATAGGGCTTTAATGGTGGAATTTCGAAAGGAAGTTGGAGAAAATGAGGTTTCAAGTAGGGCAGCAAGTGATCAAAGGGAAAAGTAGAAGAAATAGAAGAAGAAGAAAGATGGAGAAGAAGATGAAGGATAGGAGAAGTAAGTACCTGTGGGAAAACCCTACCCACAACTCCTTGGGAAACCCTACCAAGGTCTCAAGCTGGCACAGAACTTGAAGATGAGGACAACCAAATCACAGGAGTGAGAAATGCAGAAATTTCATTTCACCAAACATGTCGATTACAATGGAGAACCACTTATTTAAAGACTAAAAGAAAAAAGAAAAAACTCAAAAGCCTAGATTTCTAAAACCTTTCCCTAAGAGACTCCTAAAACTTAGAAACCCAAAAGAGCCAAATCATGGGCTCTCTTCATTTGTCTACCAGCCTGTATTCAAATAGAGAAGTGCTGCAAAAACACCCCAAAACAATAATTTTAATGACTAACATGTCCTAAATTCTAATAACTCAAAATATCAATTAAACATGCCCCACCAAGCCATGTGTGAGTACCACATAACCCCACATAAAAATGACTCTAGAAGTCTCTAAATCAGCTCTAATGTAACATGTGTCTCTCTCCAAACATCCTACTCAATCTAGAGGGTCAAGGGACCTCCTGCGATAGTATGCCTTAAGGCTGTCATATGGCATGATGTCCTCATCAGAGATGTAGAGATCTGATGTAACACAAATAGGGGAAACACGTACTTCAAAGGCAGCTCCAATATCAAACCCAATGAGGGCTACATGAGCCAATGTTGGAGCACCAAAACAAGGGCTGCGCATGCTGATTGCAACAAGAGAAAATGAGCAAGATAAGAGAGGGAATAAAAGATCATGGGAATTACACAACCGGAGGAGGAGCTGGAATCACTCATAGGCTCATAGCTAAAGGGAGTGGATGCATTTAAGATTTTTTTTTTTGGATAGAATAGCATGCAGGATGGAAACCAAGTGAACTGTGTAACATTTTTCATGCTGAATCTTGATGGTTTGTCCCTACAAATATTTGGAAAAAGTATCACAAGATTCACAGCTACATCTAAGAACTAACAAATTGATATGAGCAAAAATTAAAGTTACCAACTAACCCAAAAATGTGGAGAATGAAGATTTGAGGAAAGTATGAAAGGGAAGCAATCGGAGAGACGATATCTGTCGATTGAATGGAAGAATTTTGAGATATAGGTTGATAGCGATGAGCTTGTGGTCATTGAACGGGGCTACGGTAGGGTTGCAAAGGCTTGTATTCCACTCAGTGTGGTGGAGAAATTCCTTGCTTTTATTGACAAGGCTGTTGAACTAAACTCGGATAGCCTGAAGGAAACCCTAAGGGGTAATGGGCGATCTATCTTTCAGGCCACTGGCTTGAATGAAAGAGGGAAGTTTTTATGCATCACTGAGTGGAGGGCTAAGGAGGCAAATAGAGTTGTCTTTTCTCCGGCAGGTGAAAATCTATATGAGTGGATTGGTCTCAAGGACATCCTTTGACATCTGACAAATGGGGTGGCCGAATCCCACTGCAAAATCCAATGCTTTGGAAGAGTTTGGCAATGTGGTTAACCCAGCTGAACCGACATGTGTTAAGTCTAACTGGGGTGGGGATGAGGGTGGTGTTGTGGTGGTGGATGTATGGGGAGTGATGGTGCCTTGGGAGGCTGTGGCGGTTGCTATTACTAACGTGTTTAGAACTAGGCAAAATCACCACTTCGAGGTGAAACTGTTGGGTTATCCGATAAACAGAGCAATTCTCATGACAAATTCTGGTGAGGAATATAGATTAATCTTGGAGACTAGAGTAGCTTGAGTGGGAAATGGAGTTTTATTCTTCCGACCATGGTCTCCCCGTATCACTAAACTATCTCTAGCCAATAAGAGCAGTAATCGATGGGTTTAGGTGAAGGGTTTACCCCTAAATGCATTGAGCATGAGTTCTTCCAACGGATCGGGGATTACTGTGGTCAACTGTTAGTGGTGGACGCGGAAACGAAATCCCAAAGCCTTCTTTCTTATTCGCGTATCAAAGTGGAAGTGGAATAACTCAATTGCATTCCTCGTCACATGATCTTAACTATCGTGGATGAAGATTTCGATTGGCTACTGGAGGTTGAGATGGCGCATGGGATGGATGGTGTTCCTTTGACTGCCTGAATGATTGGGAAACCAAGTCAAAAGATGGAGGTTAGTGGTAATAAAAGAGGGCCGTTGGATCCTACTCTTTTTCCACAACCGTTAGATATAAATGGAGTTAGGGTTACAATTTCGGTGGATGACATAACTGTAGAGGGGGTGACAACGAATGGAAAAGGTATTCTTGACACAGATCCATTTGATTCTACAACTGGCTAACATCTAGCACTACCTTTGAGCATTCTACATCTAATGGGCAAAAAAAAAAAAACTTTATTGACCCACTAATCTTCATGGGTTTGGAGACCGGTCCTCCGTGGGCCAAAAGCCCAGGTTATGGATAGGGGCCCTGTGGTGGTGGTGAGCAAGAGTCCAATGGACACTATGTTGTCAAATCCTATGGACCCTAATACGGGCTCTTCGTCAAATGGGCCTTTGCCTTGGGACAAAAACATAAAGGCATCACTCGATGTCTCAAACCTTGTTGAAACCAAGGCCGAAAATAGCAGTCTAGGTTCTTTGGGGTCTTCCACCAGAGAAATGGTGGATTAGAGGAGTATCTGCAAGATAATCGACAAGGTTTTCGAAGCTTCCTAGAGTGCAGCTATACCAAAAGCGTATGAGAAGAGGGCTTTGGTTATGCGAGATGCGGATTGTCTTCCTGGAGGAGGGAGGGGTTTAGCGGAGGACTTACCTAGGTCGAATGGATCTAAAATTGGTGATGGTTACTCAGGTGTGTTGAGCTGTGCTTCCAACTGTCCCAAAATTCCTTAAACCTTGGACCATGGTTGGAGCCGATGACTCAATTTCCACTCTGGCGATTTTTCCAAGGGCTACTTCTCTTGTTACTCAGTCCCCATTGTTGGCTGTCTCTGAGAATATGGGTTTCATTTAGATCGATTCAATAGGTATGGGGGAGTACTAGGATGGCAGAGTGCCGGGGGTTGTAGGCTCCATTGTTATTTCAAAGCAGGACAATTGCAGCGATTCGGCACGATTGATGATGAATGAGGTAGATGATGAATATGTGACCGAGGATGAAGGCGATTAGGAGGACGTGGAATTGCCTCAGTTTTTCTTTATTCTGGATCAAGCACACATGCTAGTACCTTATGTGGATTCCCCGGATGACTTTATTTCATTGCTCGACTCTATAAGATAGGCCATAAATGAAGTTGCGAGAGAAGGGTGGAGTTCTAGTGGAACCTTGGCCAACGAACATCTGCACTCTTTCCCATCTTCATGTAACCCTAATGTTATTGCCTACTTTATTTTGGTTTCTGCATCCCTTTCTTCTTGCTCTCATCTGCCTATTTCTCATGTGTTTGATTCCCCTATTATTTCTAATGGTCACATATTTTATGGTTCTCACCATAACTCTGATGAAATTGTGGAATGCCATAATGAGGGTGTTTTGGAGTTGGGAACTGATGAGGGTGGGGGTTTGGGGGTGTCGGTTAGGGAGATGGGGATGACTGATTATACTAGACAGCAACATGAAAAAGAGAATATTGACTTAATGGTGGATAATCATGGGTTGTCGGCTCTCAACAGGGATGGTTTGGAGGTGAAGTTATCTGATTATTTGCCTACGGGTGATGGGCCTTCCAAACCTTCTAAAAAGAAGAATGCGAGAGTACCAAGAGAACTGCAGACTCTAAAATGGGAAATGAAGGATAAAGAAAACATGGACAGTAATAAAGGGACAAAGGGAACAAACTGGGGAAAGAATTGTGTTCCTCCATGAAGCTCATTTCCTTGAATGTCCATGGGTTGGGTTGAGTTAGAAAGTGGAGATCGGTACGGGAGTGTTTCAAAATGCAACTCGTCCTTAGTTATATTGCAAGAGACAAAGAAAGAAGTCATGAGTGGGTCACTTATAAAAAGCTCTGTGGGGTCCAAATTGTTAAAATGGTGTGCTCTTCCTGCTGTGGGCACGTCAGGGGGGGTCATTATTGCTTGGGATCCTATCAAAGTGAGTGTGGTTGATGATTGGATGGGTTCTTATTCGGTTTCGATGAAGGTGGTGGAAATATCATCAAGGTTCGAGTGGGTGCTGATAGGTGTATATGGGTCGTGTAGGCCTCATCTTCCATATGAATTTTGGAATGAATTTTTGTCTATAAAAATAAGATAGGGGGGGCCTTGGGTTGTGGGAGGAGATTTCAATGTTTTTTGGTTTACATATGAGAAGAATTGGCCTAATCATATTGCGTGTAGCTGTGGGAGTTCAGCCAATGGGTGAACCAATGTGATCTTAGGGATTCCCCTCTTTTAAATGCAAAATACACATGGTCGGATGGTAAAGAAGTTCCCTTCCTTTGTCGATTGGATAGGTTCTTGGTCTCTAATTGTTAGGAAGAGGTATATCCACATTTTACCCAAGAAGCCATTCCAAAGATTGCTTTAGACCATTGGCCTATTCAATTGACCACTGTTAAAATTAATTATGGTCCCCATCCCATTCCGTTTCGAGAATATGTGGGTTACGCATCCATAATTCCAAGACCGTATTCGTGCATGGTGGAATGAACAGGAGGTGGTGGGTTATTAGGATTTTCAGTTCATGAAGAAACTTCAATATATGAAACAGAAACTTCGGGTGTGGAATAAGAATACTTTTGGGAGGATTAAGGAGTATAAAGACTTTATTTGGAACGAGGTGGATTTCATTGACAAGAAAATTGAGGATGGGCAAGTCGATCCACATCTCAAGGCAAGAATGAACCAATTTGTTTACAAACATGGAATTTGTTCTTCGGTGGGAAGATATTTTTTGGAGCCAAAAAACAAAATGCAAGTGGTTGAAGGAGGGGGATGGAAATTCTAAATACTTTCATCAGGTTGCTAATGGTTGAAAAAGGAAGAACACAATCTCTTTTCTTTCCATCCAAGGCCAAGTGGTGAATGATTTCGGAAAGATCAAAGATGAAACTATTCACTTTTTCTCGGCCCTTTATAAGAAAGATGGGGTTGAGAAGCCTAGAATTCAAAATCTATTTTTATCTCAGTTTGAGGAAGAATTGGCCTGGAAGATTAAATCTCCGTTTTCGGTGGAGGAGGTGAAGTGTGCGATTACATGCTTGGGGAAGGACAAATCTCCTGGTCTGGACAGTTTTTCTATGCTCTTCTATCAAGAATATTGGGACATTATTCAAGAAGATATTATGAAAGTGTTTGAGGAGTTCTATGAAAGCGGGGCTATATGCAAAGGTCTTAATGCAACTCTTTTGGTGTTTCTCCCCAAGAAAAATGTGGCCAATTAGTTGTTTGACTTTAGACCAATCAGTTGGGTGAATAGTTTGTACAAAATCATTGCCAAGGTTTTGTCAATTTGGCTAAGAGAAGTCATTGTGAAAGTGGTTCTCAATTCACAAAGTGCTTTGGTGAAAGGTAGAATTGCTCAATATGCTCAGATTCTTGGGTGTAAAACTGCTAAATGGCCATTGAAATACTTGGGGCTTCCTTTAGGTGGTGTTCCGAGAACGCTACCTTTTTGGGATCCAGTGATTGAAAGGATTCAAAACAAATTGGATAGTTAGAAATGAGAGTATATTTCCTTGGGGGGAAGGATCACTTTAATTAAGGCTACACTCTCTAATCTCCTGGTATATTACATGTTCTTATTCAAGATGCCGGTGAAAATATCATCCTGAGTGGAGAAGCTCTAATATTATTTCTTATGGGATGGTGGCTTGATTAAGAAGGACCATTTGGTTGGTTGGAAGGATGATTGTAGGCCATTGTCGGAGGGTGGTCTGGGCATTAGCAAAATTAAAGAAAGGAACATGGCTTTGATGGGCAAGTGGCTGTGGCGCTTCTCAACAGGAAGGGACTCTCTATGACATTCCATAATATCTCATAAATATGGTTTGCATCCAAATGGGTGGGATTGCTCCCAACATCTTACAACTTCTTGGTCACTCATATGGAAAAATATTTGCAAATTATATCCTCTCTTTTTCCCCTACACTAGATTTGCATTTGGAGACGGTCGATCCATTAGTTTTTAGAAGGATTTATGGTGGGGTGACTCCACCGTGGCCTCTTTATTTCCCAGATTATCCCTCATCTCATCTCAAAAAGAGGCCAAGGTTACTGATATCCTTTCTAACTCTAATCATGGCCCATCATGCAACCTTCTTTTTTCAAGAGTGTTATATGATTGGGAGGCTCACTTGGTTACCACTCTCCTTGATTCCTTTAATGATTTATTCCTATCATGGACCAATGTGAACAAAAGGGTTTGGATCCTTGAGTCTTTTGAAAAGTTTTCTTCAAAATCTTTTTCACCACATTCTCTTCCCCAATCATTCTAGTTTCTTCCTTCCCCCATAGGATGATTTAGAAACCGAATGCATCGCCAAAAGTAGAAGCCTTTTCATGGACTATAGAGTTAGGCCGGATTAATACTATGGATATGTTACAAAAAAGAAGGCCATTTATGTTGCTATCTCCCCATTGTTGTGTCCTATGTCATGAGGATGGGGAATCGGTCCATCACATTTTCCTTCACTGCTCTTTCTCAACGATGATTTGGTCTTATTTCTTATCAAGAATGAGGCTAAAATGGGTAATGCTGGAAAAAATCACACAACTTTTCTCTTCATGGTATTGGTATGGTGTGAACATCAAAAGTAAAATGTTCAGGGAATGTTTGCTTCATGCCATTGTGTGAGGTATTTGGAAAGAAAGAAACAACCGTATATTGCACAATTCCTCGAGAAACATTGAAGAGGTTTTTGAGGCAATCATTAGGGAGGTGGGGAGTTGGTTATATGTTATAGCAGAGTTCAAAGGCTTCTTCCTCTTGGATTTCATTAGAGATTGGGTTACCTCCATCTCATATGCCCCCTTACAACCAATTTCGTAATGATTTTTCTTGGAATCCTCCTCCTCAAGGCTTGTTGAAACTAAATTTTGATGGAGCTTCCAAAGGGAACCCTGGGCCGGCTGGTTATAGATGTGTGGTTTATAATGGAATGACACAATGTATTTTCTCAAGGTTGAGGAGGTCCAAGTTAGAAACTTGAAGAGTATTCTAAGCATCTTTGAAATAATTTCTGGGCTAAAAGTCAATTTATGAAAATCTTCTTTAGCTGGAGTTGAAGTGCTTGAGGATGATCTAATATCTTATGCTCGGGTCCTTGGTTGCACAATTTGTGAGTGGCTTCTAAAGTATTTGGGTCTTCCTCTGGGAGGGAATCACTGATCCCTAAACTTTTGGGATCCTGTCATAGAAAGAATTCAATCCAAATTGGCCTGTTGGAGAAGGTCATACATATCATTGGGGGGTAGGATCACTTTAATCAAAGCGGCATTATCAGATTTACCAGTGTATTACATGTGATTATTCAAATGCCTGTAAAAATCTGCTATCAAGTGGAGAAATGTTAGCGGGATTTCCTATGGGAAGGAAGTAATGAGAAAGATCATTTGGTCAAATAAAGTATTGTCTGTCTACCAAAAAATAAAGGGGGTTTAGGCATTAGTAGAATGAGAGAAAGGAATTGGGCTTTGATGGGAAAATGGTTATGGAGGTTTTCTACGGAAAAGGATACATTATGGCATTCCACAATTTCACAAAAGTATGGCGTGCATCCTAATGGGTGGGACTGTTCTCCCAATCCCATTCATCTTTGGTCTCCTCTTTGGAAAAAAAATTGCCAATTATATCCCCTATTTCTTCCATATGTCCGGTTTGTTCTTGGCAATGGTTTTTCCATTAAATTTTAGGACACTTGGTGGGGAATACAAATTTCGCTTCCTTGCATCCCTGTTTATTCTGTATCTCTTCCCAAAAGGATGTGGTGGTGGCTGAAATTCTTGCAAATTCCCCAAATGGTCTATCCTGAAACCTAACATTCTCAAGAGAATTATATGATTGGGAGGTCCAAGCGGTCACCTCTTTCCTGGATTCTCTCCAAGGGGTCTTTCTTGCAAGGCTTGCTATGGATAAAAGGATTTGGATCCTTGAGTCATCTGGAAAATTTTCTTCCACATCTTTCTTTTGTGCCCTATCAAATGCGCTTGAGATTGACACATCCTTCCCCCATTGTATTGGTTGGAAACTGGCGGTTCCACCTAGAGTGAAAGCTTTTTCATGGACGGTTGCATTGCACCACATAAATACTATGGACTTGCTTAAAAAAAGAAGACCTTACATGCAATTATCCCCCTAGTGATGTTCATTATGCAAGAAAGAAGGTGAAACGGTCTACCATATTTTTCTTCATTGCTCGTTTACATATGAAGTATAGGCATATTTTATATCTCTCATGGGTCTCACTTGGGTAATGCTGGGGGAAGTATCCGTATTATCTTTCTCATGGCGGTGCAATGGGAACAATGGCAGAAGCAAGATGTTTGGAAAGGGTATTTTGCATGCGCCATTATTTAGGGTATATGGCGGTAAAGAAACAACAAAAATTTTCTCAACAAGTGCAGAAATAGTGGTGAAGTGATTGAAGCTATCCTCAGGGAGGTGGGGAGTTGGTTGCTAGCTTATTTGGAATTTAAAGGGGTATCATTGTTGGACTTTGTTCGAGATTGGAGAACCATCATCTCATGTTTGTCCTCTTCTGTTCAAAACCATGTGGATCTTGAGTGGAAGCCTCTGCCATTTGGAATCTTGAAGCTCAATTTTGACGGGGCATCTAAAGGAAATCCAGGACCAGCGGTGTTTGGATGTGTTCTTCGGGACCAAAGTGGCATCATCTGTAGAGTTGTGTGTAGATCACTTTCTGTATGCAACTCCATTAGGGCTGAAGCATTGAGCTTGTTGTTTGGCCTAAGAGAATTGAGAAAAATGGGCGTGCGGGTTTGCATAGTTGAAGGTGACTCGGTGGTGATAATTGGCTGGTGCTAGGGGAAAGAATGCGAAGCATGGAGGGTGTGGGACGTGATGTATGAAGTATATGACCTACAAGCTGATCTCGGGTGTTTTTATGCTCATATCCTTCATGAATAAAATTCAATGGCTAATAGTTTAGCTAATTGGGGAGTTGGGCTGGGTGAAATCTATAGTGGCGGTGATATCCCTTTATAGCTTGTAGGGTTGCATCCTTGTTGTATTTTATGTTTGTTGTGTTTTTCCTTTTTCATTTTGCAATAAAGATCTTTTATTCATCAAAAAAAAAAAAAAAAAAAAAAAAACTAATAGCTAAAGGGAGTAACACAACCCACAATGAGAAGATCTCATGCACCCAACAATGGCTAGAAAAATGGCAATCTAAGTCTTTCTTCTTCATTTCCTTTCTTTAGAATAGATAGAAAACAACACAACAAAGTCTACTACAAAACCCACTGTCATGGGAAAACAAAAAGTACATAGAAAAACATGTATTAAATAGGCCCACTTTCTGTATACCAAGTACTAAATAACATTCAAGGGGAAGTTGGAAAGCCTTGACTTGCTGGCTGGGTTAATGGGTAGGTGGTTTATGGGTAAATGGGTATAGATCATAGGTAAATTGATCATGGGCTAGATGATTGGGCATTGGGTTCTGGTAATTTGGATGCTAGGTTTGCTTGAGCTGTTTAGGTGCTAGGTAAAGGTGGGATGGGCCTTCAAAAAGGAATGTTGTTGATGTATCATAGGTGATGCATCAAGATATTAGGAAATGCATACATCTTTTAGTAAGTTTACTACATCTTTTGGAAGTGAAAGATTTTAGATGATTTTTAAGCCTAATATCGAAGGCATTTGAGGATGTTTTGGTGGAGTTTTATAATTTCTTTGGAATTTCAGGAAATTTCCCAGATTTCGAAAATCCTAATGGTGCGATTGATCTCTCATTTTTTATGCATTCAATTGATCGATTTTGGTTTGTTTTGTCATTACGAACCTACTACAACAAACCTCGTGTGATTTAGACCTGATTTGAGGAAGTTATGACAATTTTTCTCATACTTGGACATTGTTCATCGCATTATGTGGCTTGTTCTTGGATCCCAATCATGGCATACAACTATGTTAGTAATGTTTAACTTGCTTACTGATATTGGGGTGTTTCTTACTGCTATTGTTGTTCCTCGTGTATGTGGTACTTCTTAGAGACTATCGTTGGACTGGTTATGCTTAGGGCACGCTGTGTGTAGATCAACTGCCTAAAGTTCTTGGCTGCTACCTCATAACAATGTTCCTCTCTTGTATGGTTGCCTATGCATCATCTGGCTCTTAGTCTAATTCAGTAGCCATGTGGTTGTGGAAGCTTTATTCGTCTCTCTCAACAATGTTGGTGCTTGTTGCAGTGTGTGGCTAGTCTTATTTATTTATTTTTTATTTTTTATTTTTAATTATTACTATTTTTATTTTTAAATTTGTTAAATGGTGTTGCCTGGTTGAAGTGTTTGGCTTGGGCTTGTTTGTGATGCTTTCATAGCTCTGATTGCTTGTTGCTTGTTGGTGAGAGTTTTTCTTGGCGTAGCTGCTATTTGGTGTTACTGATTTGTGGTTGCTCTATACAAAGACTTATGTCTTAGTTTCGGCCTACCGGTGTTTCCTCTGCATGTTCTGGTACTACAGCTTCCCTTCATAACTCTTATGTCTATTCAGCCTCGGATCACCGATTCTGGGGCATTCCATCAGATGACTGCTATGTCTTATTCTTTTATGTTCTATTTTGTTGCTTTTGGATGAGATAAGGTCCACATTGCTAATAGTTCCTTGTCCTCTGTAGCTGGTACCTGTTATATTCCCCTTACATCTTTTTTACCCGTCTTTTATGTTTCATATTTCTAATTTTAAGTTGAATCTTGATTTTGTTAGTCATATTACAAAAGCCTTGAATTGTAATGTTACTTTTTTTTCTCACTTATTATGTTTTTTAGGACTTGAAGACAGGGAAGACCATTGGTAGAAGTCATGTGGACTTGAAGATGGGCTCATAAGTAATCATACAAAATATAAAATAGAAGAGGGTCAAGCCAAACACAAGTATAGTTTATAAAATCCATGGTGGCATAAAGAGCTACATATGCATTTTAAGTACTATATGCCATTCTATTCAAAACATACGTATATTCATAATCATGTTCCGAAATAAAGATCGTAATAGTCATCTTTTCAAGCAAACCATGTGCAATGCATTGGAATGCTGAAAGAAATACAGAAATCTGAACTTTCTTTTCAAACCATATACATTTAGCAACCCATAAGGGTCTTCGATATAAACATTTATATAACCCATAGAGGGTCTCCAACAAAACTAGAACAATCCATAAGGACCTCTGAAAAAACCATAACATAGGCAGTAGACCAACCCATATAGGGTTTCCGATGCCATGAGGGTCAACTCCAAAGGGGTCTTTGAATGCCATAAATGGCAACCCATGCAGGGGCGGAGCCACATAGGGGCAAGGGGGGGCAGTTGCACTCCCTCAATGTCTGAGTACCTGCCCCCCCTCAATGTCTGAGTACCCTTGTAATATTAATGGGCCAGACCAATTTTAGACCTGATTGGAATCAATTGCCCCCCTGATTGGAATCAGTTGCCCCCCCTTAATGTGTGAGTACCCTAAGATTGGAAT